>JAGDQO010000700.1:82500-98336 GCA_018342035.1 Solanum appendiculatum | reverse complement strand
TTGACAATTATGACAACCGGAGACGAATTTGGCAATGTCCTTCTTCATGCCTCTCCACCAATACACATCCCTCAAATCTCTATACATTTTGGTGGAACCGGGTGGATGGAGTAGGAAGAATTATGAGCCTCCTCAAGAATTTTCTCCCTCAAACCATCAACACAAGGCACACACAACCTACCTTGGTACCTAAGGGCACCATCTCCCCCTTGGGAGAAAACTTCCACCTTGCTCTCTTTCACCAAGGCTTTCAATTCAAACAAGGAAGAATCAAGATCTTGTTTTGCTATCACCTCATCAACCAAGGAAGACCTAGCACCATCAACAACGACCACACCACCATTACTAACCTCTTCCAACCTAACCCCCCACCTAGCCAACCGATGTACCTCCCTAGCCATTTCCCTATCACCAGTATCAACATGAGCTAGGCTACCCATAGACACCCTACTCAAAGCATCCGCCACCACATTAGCTTTACCGGGATAATAATGCACACTCATATCATAATCTTTAAGAAATTCTAGCCACCTTCTTTGTCTCAAGTTGAGATCTTTTTGGGTGAGACATATTGGAGGCTCTATGATCGGTGAAACACATCGACATGTACCCCATACAAATAATGACGCCAAATCTTTAAAGCAAAACACCACCGCGGCTAATTCAAAAAATCATGGCGCTAGGATAGTTCTTTTCATTTGCACTTTGAGTTGTCTAGAAGCATACATAGGCTATCACCTTACCCATTTTGCGATTGGACACAACCCAAGCAACTCAGAAGCATCACCAATAACACAACAAATCCCTCAAGCCCATCCGGTAGTGACAATATAGGAGCGGGACACAAGTTTATCTTTATCAAGGTTTGAAAAAACTCCTTTCGCACTCGTCGGTCCACTCAAACTTAGCCTTCTTTTGGTGTCAACTAAGTTCATGGGGGAGAAGCAATAGAAAGAAAAACCCATTTCACAAATCTCCGGTAGTAACCCGCTAAGCCAAGAGTCCTAATATCCGACGGGCGTCAAATGGCCTAGGCCAATTTCTAATCACATCGGTCTTCTTAGGGTCTACCTTAATACAATCCCCTGACACCACATGACCTAGGAAGGCAACCTCCCTCAACCAAAATTCACACTTTTCATACTTGGCATACAACTTCTCCTCTCTTAATCTTTGCAACACAACCCTCAAGTGACCCATATGTTCTTCCTCACTATGCGAATAGATTAAAATATCATCAATGAGGACCACAACAAAGGAATCAAGGTAGGGTTTAAAGACCCTATTCATTAGGTCCATGAAGGTAGCCGGTGCATTGGTCAACCCAAAGGACATGACCACAAATTCATAATGTCCATACCTATTCCGGAAGGCTGTCTTGGGAATGTCACCCTCCCTCACCTTCACTTGATGATACCCGGACCGAAGATCAATCTTAGAGAAGTGGCTAGCCCCTTGCAATTGGTCGAACAAGTCATCAATCCTAGGAAGAGGATATTTATTCTCGACGGTGACCCTATTGAGTTGCCGGTAATCGATACACATCCTAAGGGACCCATCTTTCTTCTTCACAAACAACACCGGTGCACCCCATGGTGATTGGCTAGGCCTAATAAAACCCTTCTCCAACAAGTCCCTCAATTGTTCTTTCAACTCCTTTAACTCCGCCGGAGGGGCCATAACGGTAAGGTGGGAATAAAATGGGTTGAGTAATGGGGAGGAGGTCTTATGCCAAAATCTATTTACCCTTTCGGGAGGAACACGGGAAGGCTGTCATTAGGAAGAACAATCAAGGAATTCATTTATGACGGCGAACTGACTCGTATAAAGAAGGGTTTGGACTCCACATCCCTAAAACCCTCACAAGGTGATAGAGACACCCCTTTAGAAGATCAACTTACGGGCTTTAATGCAAGAGACTGAATCTACCCTTGGACTTACCACTTTTGGCTTTTCCCACTCAAGAATGGGTTCACTTGGAATTGGAACTTGACCTACGGGTTCTTACAATCAATAAGCATTAGTATGGCATGCAACCAATTCCATCCCAAGAACAACATCAAAATCGACCATGTTCAACTCAACAAGATCACAAGGCAATATTTTATGCAAGATGCAAATAGGACAATTTCTATAGACCTTCCTAGCAACAATATATGCACCAATAGGAGTAGACACCTTATATGACTCACGCAACAAGTCGGGCTCAACATGAAACTTTTTGGCAACAAAGGGGGTGACAAAAGAAAGAGAGGCACCCGGATCAATTAGTGCATATACATCCAAGTCAAAGATTTTCAACATACCGGTAACGACATCGGGGACTTCATCGACCCCTTGCCTCCCATGCAAAGCATAAAATCGATTGTGCCTTGGGGCACCATCTTGTCGGCCCCCTCTCCCCAAAGGAACCGCATTGGCACCTTGTGGACGGACCTCCTTACCCTTGTTGCGATTTCGGGGACAATCCATTGCCTTGTGCCCCATTTCCCCACAACTGTAGCAAGCACCGGTATTTCTCAAACACGGGCCACCATGGCCCTTACCACACTTCGGACATACATCACTAGGACCCATACCACCAACACCTTGGGCCCTTGGAACGTCATTGGCAAACCCCCTATGGGGCGCATGAGAAGACCCTTGGCCTTGATGAAATCGGCCTCCCCTTCGACTTTGGAACTTGCCCTCAAAACGGGCCCTCTTGGCCTCATGACCCCTCCTCTTCCTCAACTTCTCCTCCTCCATTTGTTCGGCATAGACCATCAAGCGGGACAAGTCCATGTCACTAATCAACATTGCGGACCGGCATTCTTCACTCACTAGGTCGGACACACCCATCACGAATTTATTCATTCTAGACCGTGAGTCGGCAACCAAGTGTGGAGCATATCTTGAAAGTTGGTTAAACTTGAGGGCATACTCCCTCACACTCATAGATCCTTGTTTTAAATTCATGAACTCCACCAATTTGGCTTCCCTAAGCTCTAGAGGAAAGAATCGATTAAGGAAAGCCGTTTTGAACTCTTCCCAAGGCACCACATAGTTTGCCCCCTTCTCTCTCTTCCATTGGTTGTACCATATTTGGGCCACTCCTTTTAGTTGGTAGGCCGCCAACTCCGCCTTATTTTCTGACCTCACGCCCATGATAGCTAATATCTTGTGGACTTCATCAATGAACTCTTGAGGGTCTTCATCTAACTTAGACCCATAGAATTCTGGGGGATTCATCCGCACGAAGTCTCTCACCCGAGATGCCGGGGTAGGAGCCTGAGGGGCTTGGGTCCCGTGGTTGGCTTGATTAGCCATAGCTTGTGCAAATAAAGTAAGGGCATCACGAAGATCCCCATTGGTCGGTTGTTCCTCGGGTGCGCGGGCTCGTCTTCCTCTTGTATTAGGCATGATCTAACATAACAAAGAACAACCGTTAGGGAAGAACTTAATTCAACTTCTACAGCACGACTTAGAACTTGGAGAAGGGAAACATTTCCTAAAACGTCTCATAGCCTCCTACTCATAGTTGTGGTGCACAACACAACCATGAATCGGACTCTAATCAACGCGGTGTGTTGGACTCCGAGGATCATTCAACCTAGGGCTCTGATACCAAGTTTGTCACGACCCAAGCCTAGGGCCTAGATGTGACCGGCGAATGGGGAACCCGAAGGAACCCCAAACAAGCCTCATAGCGTATCATTACACATCCTTGGTCGCGGAAGCAATTAAATGACCATAAACGATAAGCATAATCAAGGGGGAAATCGGGACTAAGGGAGCAAAAAAAAGAAATGATACATAAATACCATAGATGAGTCAAGCTCAAGCATAATACACAACTTGTCCAACACCACCTCTAAACATGAGTACTTAGCGGGGGCCAAGACAAACTACCGGGCTCACCCTCATAGTCAAAACATAACTAGAAAGGAAAAGTTTTATACATAGCAAAAGATCATGAGCAACGTCCCCGAAATGGAGGACTCACCAATAACCACTATAGAAAATCGTACTAGCCACGCGGAGGAGGATGGTCAAGCGGTGCTCCGGTCCCTACATGGTGACATCATGTAGGCATAGAGTATGCGTTAGTACATTTGAATGTACTAAGTATATGGGATGCAATGCAATGCTACATTAGATGGACATCATAGAAAAAAATGCGTAATCATACCCAATAGATAGCATATTAACGAAATGATATGTATAATGATGCTTACATAAAAATCATATTTAGTGGGACGTAGTACATGTGTGGCGAGTGACCATCAATATAGTATTTCCAAGGCCTACCACCCCCTTGGAGAGGCGAAAGAGGTACAAACCCCTCAATATGGTTACACGGGCCTACCACCCCCGAGCTAGGGACCAAGGTACAAACCCCTCGATATGGTTATACGGGCCTACTACCCCCCGTACTAGGCAACCAAGGTACCAACCCCTCGATACGGTTATACGGGCCTACTACCCCCCGTACTAGGCAACCAAGGTACCAACCCCTCGATACGGTTATACGGGCCTACTACCCCCCGTACTAGGCAACCAAGGTACCAACCCCTCGATACGGTTATACGGGCCTACTACCCCCCGTACTAGGCTTGGTCGACTCACAACACTTATATAGAGAAAATCATATACATGTGTCCATTTCCTCATCATTTCAGTAATTACATAACCATCCGACTCATAGGACGTACCTTGGACCTTCCCTTTCCTAAGAATTCTATAAATGGGCATTTTATCAACACAAGGTGGGCAATGTTCATGTAAATGAAATCATGTATTTCAAGAATACTAAGTCCAACCAATTCCAAAATCCATATAAATCAGCCCACCAACAACATACATATATATATCAACCTTCATAATTTGATCATGGAAGCATGTAAACCATAAACATCACATAATAATTCCATTTCATGATAATATGCAAAATGGACCATAGTAGGGTGTGTAGTAGTAATTCCATAATTCAAGAGTTCATAAATAATCATAAGGACCCATAAACTTGAAGTAGAAATAGAGGATAAATGGTTGGACTTGTGGAAAGGAAGGTTTCCACAATCAAACCCACATACCTCAACTTTGGAGAATCCTTGATGAAGATTGGAATGGAGAATCGAAGCTTGAGATTGAGTCTTGAATCCGGAATTAGAGCTTGAGATGTTTGAATTTGGTTGAAGATCTTGGTGGAATTTTTGGAGAGGGCTTAGAGAGTGTTTTTGGAGTTAAGAAAAATGACTAAGTATGGGACATATCCCCTTTTTATAAAAAAAAGTCTCCAACCCGCCTAAAAAAAATAGCTCACTGGAAATTGCAAATCTGCACAGACAGGTTTTACGAAAATGGTCATAACTCCCTCATCCTAACTCGGACTAAGGTGAAACCAAGTGCGTTGGAAAGCTAACTCAAAGAGCTTTAATTTGATAGGTTGCAGCTCTTCCAGTTCCTTGTGTGCTAAGAGATATGCCCCTTTAAAGTTGACCCTCCAAATCGCAATTTTTGCGATTTTTGAATTTTGATACGGTTGCTCTAAAATTCGGGTTAGACCCATTTCCCACTCAATTTGACCCCACAAATAAGAATATGAAGTCGAATTTCCGAAATCATGCACGGATTTTGAGATATATGGAAATTACAATTATAGGTGTTTCCGAAGCACATTTTCGGGCATTTTTGGGGTCGTTTCAGTATCATCATATCATAACTTTGGTACTTTATTCTTAAAACACCCTTAATTCATCATGCTCATATTTCATAGTTCATAGAGTTCATATGGGTTCATGCAAGTTCAACTCATATCATGCAATTCAATGTAAGCTCATGCTTTGAAAGCCATAATTAATACAATTTACCCATACTTGAAGGAACTCACATAATAGAGGAAAATCATGCTTTTGACTTGATCATGCTAAATTCATAAGATTATCCTCAATTCATTCATAATTCATGCTTGATTTCATAGAGAATTCATAAACTTCATCAAATCATAACTCAACCCAACAATCAAAGCATAGATTATCAAATTGGGGATAATTAGCTTGGGATCATGGGGGTTCATGCAATCTTTACATCAAATCACGTAATTCATGCTAATTCGTGCACTAAGTTACTGTCAAACTCAAAACTGCAAAAGAACTTATCATCACACTCGAGCTGAACGCTTGTACACTCCTTTCTCAAGTCTTATCCAATAGTTTTTAACCAATCTGATGAACCTGTGACTTTATTACCATAACCATGGCAAAACGGATGAAATCACATGTCTCTGAACACAATTCTCAACCCCTCTGAAGATGCCTCTTTAGCCCTTGCAATCAAAGAAAATATTCTTGCTCTCACCTCTTTCAGACGGCTACACTACATCCCACTATATTTTTTTTTCATTATGACTCTAGCTCATTTAAATTCTATTCGAGTGGTGTTCCATCATCTCCTAAAATTTTCCATACAACCATGTTACTCACCAAATAGTAGAAAATCACAATCTTAAATACTCACAAGTCGTTATTACCATCATGCTCAGTTAGCCCTTTTCATCATCTCGAAGTCAATTTTTTCATCGACATGACACCTCAAACCCAGTTATACCAATCAAATTCAAAGGACTAACCTAATTTAATACGCACTTTCTTACTAAAATCTTCCATTGTCTTCACCCAAGTATACTCACTGGAACTTTCTTTACCCATAAGTTTATCATTCCGGTATCAATCCACTTCTTTGGAGCTCAAGATAAAATCACCAATCCTCATTTAGAATCCTCAAGATACACTTCACAATCTAAATGCATTAATACCATACCAAAGATCCACCACTAAAATTTTCCTTAAAAACAATGCTTAACCCAAACGTCCGTAGTAACAAACTAGTTGGTTTCTCAAATGTAAATGCAATATCGGATCTCATTATCTGAACATGACATACAACTGATAACTCCTTAAGTAGTAAGTATTCACACTTGACAATTGACGTATTCGTTTCCACATAACACTAGCACCACACTGTGAAAATCCATTAGATCTACCACTAGAATACATCATACCTATCGAGAAGATCGTACCCAAATAGCCCACACATTTCTACCCATTGAATAGCTGCAAAACATTATCAAATTTGTTTTGTCTCTGGCCCAAGCAATTTGCATTCTTTCTTAGATCAAGTCGATAACAAAAATAACACACTCCATAACTCTAACCAAGTAAGAATCATTACTGTTGTAGTAGTCATATCATGACCCTCTTTGATATACCTCAATCTATGAAATCGTAGTAAAGATTTTGACCTCAATTGGCGCAACATAATTTCATCATTCGCTAAGCAATCCATACATGTCATGACAACTTTACTAACTATATTTTTTAAAGTAATGGTGTTCATTATCTAGTCGTCCCTTATGAAACTTCGTGAACGTTGTGACCTTGGTGAAGTCATCTGGCTTCACCCTCTCTACCTCCATCACAAAATCAACCACTTTCTGAAAAGATTTTGCTGAAGCAGCCACTTATAAAGCTGAAATTTGCAAATCTGATTTCTATCTCTTCACAAAGCATATCTGGATAAAGCACAAAATTTGACCCCATAGGTTGTAACAAACATCTTCCCTTGCTCTATATTTAGGAACTCATCTCTCCTCCTATCCCTCATAGTCCAGGGGATATACTTCTCCATGAAGAAGCTAGAAAATGTTGCTCAAGTCACAGGTAGTGCCTTTGCTGGCCGGCACTCAACATGAGACCACCACCATATTTTGGCGTCTCTTTAAAACTGATATGTCATAAACTCAACACCAAATCACTCTACTATACCTATCTTATGAAGTAGCTCATGACAATCAACAAGGAAATCATAAGCATCTTCAAATTCAATACTCTTGAAGATCGAGGGTTTCAACTTTAAGAACTTAATAAAGCGATCATGTTGGTCACTAGTCATTACAAGTCCTGTAGTCTATCGGAGAAACATGCCTATTTTCAAGGATGCATTCTCTCTTTCTGATGTTGGTATTATCACTTATGTTACTCTAGTTCTGACCATATGCGATATAGAGGTGAAGAAGTTCAGATACCAATTTGTATCACCTAGATACCAATTGGATTCAAATAATAGCACGAAAGAAAGAAGGAATAGAATTTTCCTAAAGTCCTATAGCTTCTCGAAGAAAAGTAAAGGAGTCTCCGCACCGTTCCGCAAGACTCTGCTAGACTTGTCCTGGTGTGATGAGATCACTGAACCTAAAGCTCTGATATCAAGTTTGTCATAATCCAAAACGAGTCATGAGTGGCACCCACACTTAACCTCCTAGGTGGGTGAACCAACGAATTCAAACCCCAACTTACGAAATACAATCATAATGCGGAAGCTCAAAACTTATTAATGTGAGAAACAAAATCCACTAGAGTCTATTACATATTATCCCCCAAAACCTGAAAGTCATCACACTAAGGACATCTAATTCCCAAATACTAAGTCTAAGAGTATCTAAGATACCAAAATAAATAAATAAAGTAGTTTGTGTCCGAAAACTAAGGACATCATGTCATGACCGAGAGAATCCAACACGAGCTAGAATGAAAAACTCACTCTGAAACCTGATGTACTGGAGACTGCTAGATCTGAGGGCGAGTCAAAGTCGCGGGTACACTCGATGCACTCCACAAAAGGAAAACGAAGGAAAACACAAGTAGGGATTAGTACACGAGAACATGTACTAAGTAGATATCATCGGTCGACTAAAAATAGAAACTAATATGCATAAAGTAATAGTATAAAATCAACTATAGCACTTAGCAGATGGCAAGCAACAAACAACATGATCAAGTGACAACAACATCGAAGCAAGTACGCAATCAGTCCACAATATCAAGAACACACACGAGGACTCGGGCCTCCACACCACGCTCTTTTGGAAAATGGGTTCTTTGAGATTGAGTGCATTAATTTTATTTAATATGTTTTCCTTTAGTGTTACTGTGCCGGACCGTGACACACTATCCAATAATATCGTGTTAGAACACGACACCCGATCTAATAATATCGTGCCAGAACGTGACACCCGATCCAATAATATCGTGCCTGCTCGTGACACCCGATCCAAATATATCGTGTCGGCTCGTGGAACCAGATCCAAATATATCGTGCCGGCTCGTGGCACCCGATCCAACAATATAGATAATTCATTATTCTTTTCACTTCCTTAACAATATTTCATCAAGCCTTCTTTATTCAAAGCATCACTTTCATAGAACAAGTTCAAGATTATGGATTTCGCGGTATTGGGATTACAGACCAATCACAACAAAACATGAATTTATCCAAACCACAAATACCAAGTACATAGAAAATTTCACAATATCACTCAATGACTATCAATCACTATTAAGAATCTATCTATCACATAGAATAAAGGCATAATACATAAACATGACCCTTAACTTGGCGTCAACTGTCAACTATGACCTTTAACTTTGGGTGTGCACAAGTAGGCACTTTAACTTGTATAAAATTGAACAAATAGATACACATGTCCTACATGGAAAAATACACGTAGGACACAAAATTGCCATGTAGGTGCCAAGTTAAGATGAACTTAAAATTAATCTTTTACATCTAAACTGAGTCTAGCTTAGTTTCATGGTTACCAACGACTTCTTTAGTATAATTCTACCATAGATATGATATGTTTAGCCTATCATAGTACTGTAAGAAACTGGAAATAAATAAAGAGTAAGTAACTTACTCAGATCCACCACCGATCTTGCCTTCAAAAGTTTGAAGATTTTATATATTTCTTTACAAAGAGAGAAAACTAAGAAATTGCCTAGAAAGGACTTGCTTCTCTAAGTGAAGTAAGTCTCCTTAAATAGAAAAGAAAAACATACTATTTGTACAGTGACCCGACATCAATGGGTCCTACGCACTTATTTCATAGTGCCATGTTACAGTATATCTACTGTTTCTTCGGGCCCTTACGGCATCTTTACTGTTTTGTTTTTCCTCTCAATTCTCTGAGTAGGTCTTCTGCTCTTTTCAATGAGTCTTCGGACATTATCTCTTCCGGCTCCACTGGTTGTGCATCAGTGACTGTAATATCATCATTACTTGTTTCACTTCTCATAGAAGTGTCAGATTTATCAAATTGATTTAGAGTTTGTAACAGATTCCTTTTTACTTGTTCGAGATATTTCTCAATCATTTCATCCTTATCGCCTTCTTGAACTGAAATTCTTCTGGCAATATGTCTTACTGAGTTATCAACTGGAACTTCCTTTAAGGGAGTTGTAGAATATTCTTGAATTTTTCCTTGAATTTCATCCAAGAGTTCTTGACCAAATAATTTTTTGGTTTTTTGATCTTTCTTTATTAATTTATCCCAAAAATTATTGTAGAATACCCTATTTAAACAGGGAATCTGTTCTTCATTGAAACCAAGTTCAGGAGTCCACTTATGAATCCATGAAATTGAAAACTCAATAAAGAAATAGATTTGATCAATGTTTTCTAAGTAACAGATATGATCCGCATGGTATAACTCAGTTAACTTCGGAGAAACTTTAATCCATTCTTTATATAATTTTAAAAAATTCTCAGGTAAAATCTTTACCGTTGGACCATGGTATGACCACCAACTTAAGAACCAATTAGGAATAATTTGTTCAAATATTTTCGAACATATTTTAACAAACCAAGTATGTTTGTGTCTATCATTATTATAATATAGCACTCTGTCAAATGCCTGGATATAATCCCAATATGTAAAACCAATTTTTGTTTGGTTAAGGCTTATCTGCCTTTCTTTCATCGTAGATATTCCCCATTCTTCAATGGTTATTATCTGCTTTATAATAATTTTTGAGAAGTTATAAACATTCTCACTTGAATTGTATCCTGAAAAATGCTGAAATTCTGCACTTCTAGTTTCTTTCAAGATTGTTTCATAATATGAACGGGTTTTGTATGACTCACCCGGGTAATATAATCCATTTATCAAATACCGCTGAAATATCTTCCACGGATCATCTTTTCTCTGAATTTCTGCATTCTCAACAAGAAATATCATTTCTTGTTTCTGTACTTTTTCATAAGACTTGATATCATCATTGTCTTCTTGAGCTATTGAAGCAAAAGTATCTTTTTGCTTTTGCTTTCCTAGATATGCTTGTAATTGAGCATATAAAGGATTATCTTCTGGAATATCTTCCAAATGTATTGAGCTAGTAGGTTGAGAAATCTTCTCATTTACCAAAGTTTTTCTTCCCATCTGTATAACTGGGAAACTTTGCGATGATGATCCATATGAGGATGCTTGTGAATATGATCTATTATTTGTCTGAGAGGATGATCTTCCTCTTCCTCTGCCTTTTCCTCGATAATTCGAGGATTCCATTCTGTAAAAGAGAAACATTTATTCTGATAAGTAATCATAAATAAATTGATCTCTTTCTTCTATTAACAGATCTTGGACTGCATCAATAATATCTTGACGCATTATATCATTAATAATTTTTTCAAGAATTTCTTCTTGTATTTCTCTAGGTAATTTAATCACCTGAAAAATTGCTACTAATTTATCATACTCAATAAACATATTTAAATACTCAGAATTCATTGAATAAATTCTCTAGATAAAAAGTCAGGTAAGGAGTTTTCACTTCCTTTCTTATAAATAATTTCAAAATCAAAAGGAGCCAGCTGTGCTTGCCACCTAGCAAAAATCAATTTCGAAGCATCATGTTTAAAATCTTTATTAAACATAAATTTAACAGCTTGAGCATAAGTTTTTATTAAAAACTTTTGATTATATAAATCATCTTGAAATTTTAAAACACATTTTACAATAGTCAGCATTTCATGCGCAACAGTGGCATATTTCTTTTGAGCCTCTGTCCATTTACCAGAATGATATCTAATCAGATATTCTATTTTATCATGAGGGTTAATTTGTTTCAAAATCCCTCCATAACCAATATTAAACGCATCAGTCTCAATAATCTTTTGCCAAGCTGGATTAGCAAGAGTTAAGCAAGGCAAATCATTAATCTTTTGTTTAACAAATTGAACTAAAGCAGTATGTTCATTAGTCCAAGGAGATCTATAATCTTTCTTTAACCTGTCAAACAATGGAGCTAAATCTCTAGACAGATTCTTATAAAACGGAGAAATATAATTCAGACTTCCCAGAAATCTCTGCAACTGAGTTCTATCAGAAATAACATCAGGAAATTTTGATGCAAAATCAATAGATCTTTGAATGGGAGTTATCTTCCCTTGACAAATTAAATGTCCTAAAAATCTTACTTGAGTTTGAAATAAACTCATTTTTGGTTTTGATATAACTAAACCATTTTGAATAACAACCTTTTTAAATATCTCTAAATGCTTAATATGCATTTCAACAGTCTTTGAATACACAAGTATGTCATCAATATAAACAATAATGAAATCCATATAAGGATTAAAAATATCATTCATTATTTTCTGAAATTCAGAAGGTGCATTTTTCAATCCAAAAGGCATAACATTCCATTCATATTGACCAAACGGAACATTAAAAGCAGTTCTATAAGAATGCTCTTTAAATATTTGAATTTGCCAATAACCCGATTTTAAATCAAATTTTGAAAATATATTAGCATCATATAATCTTGATAAAAGATCCCTTTTATTAGGAATAGGGTATCTAATCCATTTAAGAAATTTATTAAGAGGTTTATAATTAATTACCAATCTTGGAACACCTCTCTCTTTTTCAGCAGCGTTATTAACATAAAAAGCTGTACACGACCAAGGAGACTTGGAAGGTTTTATCAAATTCTTTTGTAAAAGATTATCAATCTCTTTTTTACAAAATTCAACCAATTCAGCATTCATCTGACATGGTCTTGATTTAGTGGGAATATTTTCCTCCACAAAATCCTCTTCATATGGAAGAGTGACAATATGTTTCTTTCTATCCCAAAAAGCACTGGGATGATCTGCACAAATATCAACAGATAATTGATCAGTGATTAATTTAATTTTTTCTTGAATTTTTACTGATTTCATAGTTTCAAAAATATTCATGCTATAACATTCAAATTGCAAATTATCAACATGCTTTTGCTTCATATCAATCAAAGCACTAATCTCTTTAGAAACAGGGTTAGTAATGAATTCAAACTTAACCTGTTTATCACCTTTTCCTGCAGTAAATCCTTTAGCATTGATATGAGAGAAAGGATAAATAGCATTTATAAACGGAGTTCCTAATATTATAGGAGGATATAACTGATTCTTAACCAAAAAGAAAAAGTGAGGAATACACACTTTATTTTGGCATATACTCACATTGGACAATTTATATTTAATATCTAAAGAATGCCCAGATGCAGATTTAACAGTATGAGTAGTTTTTTGAAAATACTTTGAAGGTATCAATCCTTCTTGAATGCAACTAACATCTGCACCACTATCAATCATAGCAACATCAGTTATTGAAAAATTATTATCAATCAAAATAGTACATTTAACATACCATTTATGAGCAGTAATAACTTGCATCATTCCAAGAAAAGAATTATCATTTTTATTCAAATTTTCAAAATGATCAGTTGGTAAAACTTCATCGTTTTCAACGACGTTTTTCCCTTTATCATTAGATTCCTCAGTTAAAGAATGAACTTTCTCTACCTGAGTTATCCTATGATCGCAGACAAGTTGATTCTGCTTAATCAATTTAATTTCCTTTTTTAAATTTTCAATTTCTTCTTTTAAATCATTGAAAGAAGAATCTCTTATTACAACTTTATCATTATTCTTTTTCATCAAACGATTATTAACTTCGTTTATAGAATAAGGAGGCTGATAATCAAAACTTCTGGGTTTTTCAAAAGTTTTTTGAGATACTGAAGTAGACCCAGTTGAGGCTAATTCAATAATCTTTTCCCGAAGCTTATTATCAGTAACATCTTTTAATAATTCTATCACATTATCAGCAGTGAGAGTATTAACATTCAAATCTTGAAATTGAGCCTGCAATTTATAAAATTCATTATTTTCACAGACACAATTATTATCATCACATTTATCACAATTGTTACAAACCTGTTCTTCCTCTGAGAAGTCAATTAATTCAACTTCATCTTCGGACTCACTTATCGAATTATAATCGGATTCTGAACCAGATGTGTATAACACTGCATGAAGTTTGTCATATAAACCTTCATCTAATTCTAAAGCTTTAAGCTTTTCCAACTTACAATTAGGAGCAATGTGACCATATTTACCACACTTATAACACTTAATTTTTGCCAAATCTCTTTTCGATCTGTTTTTGGCAAATCTCTTTTCTCTTCGAGAGCTCTTTCTAGCTTCCCTTTCTTCTTTAGATCGTATTCTCGATCTTCTCCTTTTTTCATAAGTCTTTTCGGACTTATCTTTCCTTTTATTTCTTCCAGAAACATCAGGAAGACCAAATTGAGAACAAAAATCACCCATTTGATTTTTCTCTTTCATTCTATCCATTTTCAATTGTCTGGATAGTCTTAATTCATTACACAGATTTAATCCTTCCTGTGTACAAATACCTATCAATTTTCCATAAGTCAATGCATCATATTGAATTTCTCCATCATTAGCACTTCTTAAAATCCTTCTTACTCTTTCAGCGAATAATGGAGGAAGCCCATCTATAAATTTAGCTTTCCAATAAGTTTCTTTATTTTCAGGTAATTCCATTACCCTACTTAGGTACGTATCTTTGTACCACCTAAACTCGCTCAAAGTCCTGCAACGAAGACCATTTAACAAAGTTCGCACTGTTTCATGCTGATTAGTATAACGACCATTAAAATGTTCCAAAATAGTTAGAACCAAAGTATAAACAGCATCTTCTCTATTAGAGACTAAAGCCATACCTAAATTATCTGTTCCTTCATCCATGGCTCGAGCATTTATAACCAAAGCTTTTTCTTCAATGGACAAATAATTATCCCACCAGCCTCTTAATTGACCAGTAAATCCTGCAACTATCATTTTGCAGATATTTTTGTCAGAATTATTAACGCTTCTACAAATGGTAGAGTACATCAACATCCGATGTACCATAATGGTTAACTGCCTGTCTGTCAAACCATCCAAATTCCATTCATAGATTTCTGTTCCACTATATGAAGTATTTGTCTGATTCCAATCCCTCTCTTCTATAAGAACATCTTGAGGAGTTGGACGAGGATAATAAAAAGTTTGCATACGCGGCTTTTCAGCAAAACTTTTGTTATTTTTAAAATAACCTTTTAATTTATTCATTTCAGAAAAAATCTCTTCTTTATGATTACCAGATTCTTCTAAAGTTTTTACAAAATCTTCAGATAATTGAATTGGTTTTAATTTGAAATCTTTAAATCTGCTAGTCATTTTTTCAAATTTTTCATCAAGCAAATCTTCTAAATCATTTTTGTTTTTAAAACGAAAACCTTGAATATCAGGGGGTCTTTGAATATTAACTGATACTGTCGGAATTGGAACTTCCTTAGTAGCTTGTGAAGTAGAAGCCACTTCAATTACTTTTTCCTTTTCAGTATTCTTTATTTTCTTTAAAATATCTTTAACTAAATCAGTTAATTTTTCAATTTTTTCATCTAAAGAACTTATATGTTCTCCCAAAACTTTAACATATAAACTCAAATAATTATTTTGAGAAATCAATTTATTAATTTCTTTAACACTTACCAAAGCTATTTCTAGATCAATAAACTCTTGAAAAGCTTCAAAAGTAATCCCAGTATTATTGGGTAACATAAAAAGATTTTGCGGAGGATATATTGCCTTTGTGATATTTCCTGCAGAATCTTTATAAGATC
>JAGDQO010000700.1:0-77500 GCA_018342035.1 Solanum appendiculatum | reverse complement strand
ATGAATTGCCAAATTATATTAAGCAAATAATGAATATTAAATCAATAAATTATAACAAAAAAACAAAGTTATTAGAAAAAAGGACTCACGGTAATAGAAATCATAAATATGATAAAAAAAAAATAGAAGTATTTTAAGCAAAACAATGAAGGACTCAAAAATCAAATTTATAAAGATGAGTGGTATTTAGATTTGTATTAGGATACAATTTATATGTGATTCCTACGGCAGTTTTAAGAAAAAAGGATTCCTACTGCACTCTTTCACCTTTCAATGAAGAGTAAAAAGTTAAAATAATACTCCGTCTATCCGTGTGAGGTAGTTTGACTTGACACGGAATTTAAGAAAAAAATGAAGACTTTTAAAACTTGTGGTTTAAAATGAATGATAGAAATTGTGTGGATATAAATCATTTCATTAAGGGTAAATGGACATTTTAAAGTTAAATTGTTACTTATTATAGAAATGTGTCATTGACTGACTAAAAAGAAAAGTAAGTCATATAAATTGCTACAGAGAAAGTATTTTTATTGAGGTTAAACTTCTAGTATTAGTTTTTATTGAGGTTAAACTTCTAGTATTAGTAGGATAATATGTATCCTGCGATGAACTTAGTTCTAATAGAAATATGCTTTGTTCAGCCCTAATACAAAATTACATTTATATCTATTAGTAATTTTCAAATGGAAGAAAATTTTAATTAAAAGAGCAAATAAGTCAATCAAATTTTAATGGATATTCAGGTTGTTTCACTAGTTTAAAAATAAAACAAATTATATTTGAGGTTTACCTGAAATGAAAAGGTAGAATATATTATGGTGCATTAATGATATTGAAAGCAAAAGTCCAAGTTCAGGTGAATTTGGATAAAGATATATTTACGAGAGGGAAAACGCAGGTTGCGCTTGTTTGAAATAGTATTTGAATATAGAGAAGAAACGTGTCAATGCATCCTATAAGTTAGGCATTCATGCAAATCAGATTGCTTATTATAATTCAAAAGTTTTCAATCTCATACATCAACATCAAGAGAGTAAAGAAAACAGTATATATTTTGGATTATAGAGAGATAGATCTAAATCAGAGCTTATATGGATGAAGATAAGGTTAGAACTGAAATCGAATCTCTGACCCCTAAGAAGGCTCCTCTCAACAAGTATGCCCTTGCTTGTGCCCTTTTGGCTTCCACCAACTCCATCCTCTTGGGCTATGGTCAGTCTTCTTTAATTTATCCTCTGTTCGAATTTTGAGATTTAAACAAATTTATCTTTGATAGTAAATTTTGAATTGACTTATACTACTTTTTACTTAGTTTATAAACATATAAATTTCATTTTTTAAAAATTAAAGATTCCATATCAAAGTTAAACTGTTTGACCCTCGAGGTAGTACTATATATTTGTATTGCTTGAGAATTTGATTTTATAATACAGACATTGGAGTGATGAGTGGAGCTGTGTTATTCATAAAAGATAATATGAAGATTTCATCTTCTCAAGTGGAAATCTTGGTTGGGTCATTGAATGTTTGTTCTCTAATCGGAGCACTTGCATCTGGAAAGACTTCAGATATGATTGGTCGAAGATACACAATAATCTTGTCAGCAGCAACTTTCTTAATAGGTTCACTTTTGATGGGGTTTGCTCCTTCCTACCCATTCCTTATGGCAGGAAGGGTGGTTGCTGGAATCGGTGTTGGCTATTCCCTCATGATTGCTCCTGTCTATACAGCAGAAGTATCGCCCGCTATGACACGTGGTTTGCTCACATCACTCCCTGAAATCTTTATCACTGTTGGTATTTTACTTGGCTATATTTTCAATTATGCATTAGCTGGTTTACCACACCACATCAACTGGAGGTTAATGCTTGGCTTAGCTGCTCTTCCAGCCATTGCCATTGCCTATGGAGTCTTGAAAATGCCAGAATCACCACGCTGGCTTATTATGAAAGGCAATATAGAAGAAGCCAAAAGGGTGCTTCGTAAAACCTCAGATAATGATGATGAAGCTGATTTGAGACTAGAAGAAATAATAAAAGCTGCTGGATCAACTACTAATTGGAAAGGTCAGGGGGTTTGGAAAGAACTCCTAAGGCCAACACGGCCACTTCGCCGCATTCTTCTAGCTGCTATCGGTATAAATTTCTTCATGCAAGCCTCCGGTAATGATGCAGTGGTATACTACACGCCATCGGTGTTCAATGCTGCAGGAATTCACAACCGTAAAGGACTAATAGCTGTGACCATCATCATGGGGATGGCCAAGACATTTTTTTGCATTGTATCAGCTGTTTTCTTGGATAATTTCGGAAGGAGGCCAATGTTGTTGTTGGGTACAATAGGAATGGCTGTTTCTCTAGCTGGTCTTGGGTTGGGCTCAATGTATCTAAACAATGTCGATTATAAGCCACCATGGGCCATCGCGTTGTGTGTTGTTGCAGTCTGTGCTGATGTCTCATTCTTCTCAATAGGCCTTGGTCCAATAACATGGGTCTATTCATCAGAAATATTTCCTATTAGGTTAAGGGCACAAGGTACAAGCTTGGCAGTTTCAGTGAATCGATTGGTGAGTGGAGCGGTTGCAATGACATTTCTAACCATATCCAACAAGATAACATTTGCAGGAACCTTCTTTCTACTTTGTGGAGTTATGGTAGTAGCAACTATTTTCTTCTACTTTCTCTTGCCTGAAACTAAGGGCAAGAGCCTAGAAGAAATTATGGCAATCTTTGAGGACAAAAAGGAGGAAACGATTGAAAGATAGTAGCTAGGCTTAACTAGTTCATTTTAAACATGTTTGATTTTGAGATGTTTGTTTTAGATGCAACTATCTTTTTTTTCTACTCATTTATCTTCTCAAATTTGAAAAGATAGATGTTGAGTTCAACCCTGAATTGTGCGTTGCCAATTAAGGTTTGCATAAACTTTACCCTTTCCATATCTCATTTGTGCAAAGCTAATTTAGTATGTTGCTGTAATCCATGAGACAGCATTTATAATCCTACGTCCTCATGATTCTTTATGTTAACATGATTTTTCTGCTAACCAACTTTCAGGCGGATTGATCCTCTTCAAATGTATTTTTATAACTAACTTTTCTACACTGTTGCGTTCAAACACACACATAAGTGGTTTTGGTTATACAAGTAATATAGGAGGTTAAATCTAGATATCATACCCATATAGATTTGTCGAATTGATTGTATAATTTGAATTAGTATTTCAACTATTCAGTAAGTAACAAATAATTTTTGGAAATTATATGTTTTACTGCTCGAGAATCAAGTAAGAATACCAATAAAATTGTAGCAAATGATGATTAGTTGGTGTAAATCTGATGAGAGAAAAGGTCCGGCGGTTTAACAATCTAGTTGAATTATCTAATCACGAGTAATTATTTTTCTAATTTACTAGTTGCAAGTTGATATCACAGCATCATGCCGATAAATCTAAGCTCAACTATTCCTAACACCTATATTTTTTTGGTCGTCGGTTAGTGAAGTGCATGCATATTTCATCTCTATCAACTAAGCATGGCTAACAAGCATATTCCTATCTACGTTATCGAATTGTTCTCCTTTTTCTACAAAGTTCACAAACAAGGTCTACTTTTTCTTATTACGCTTGCAAATTAATTTTACTGTTCGAGTCCAATTTACGAGCCACAAATAGTATTCAATAATTGGCCAGGAAATCAAATAATTAGGCTAAAGAAAAAGAAAGTAACTCAATAATGGAAAATATTCATAAGCATGCAAATGTCAAACTACAACCTTCATGTAAATGCTATAATCCTAGAATTGAAAGTTTAATCACTCATGATTTGATTACGAAGCAAACAATTCATGAATAACATGTGTTCAATGGAAAAGAAAGAAATAGTACAAAGAAACCTAGAGAAATATTGTTCTTCTCCCCTTTCTTTGCATACTAGGCGTGATAACCAAAAAATCTTGTTTGTGATGTATATATAGTGTTCCTAAAAATCTCAGGAAAAAAATACTCTTCATTAAAATGACGTGCAAAAATAGTGCACTATTTTCCCTACCGCATTACGACCCACATAGCAGAGCGTCTCGCGATAGGCCTTTTGGCCAGGGATTGTTTTGGCTATTGTCCTCTTGTTAGTCCAGTACCATCGCAATGATACGCTGAAATTATACCACTGAAAAGGTAAAAAGTGATTGTTATAAAATATAGAAACCAACTAGGTTCAGGTCAAATCCCACAAAGAGTATTGCTCTTTTGCGTGATCAAAATAAATGATCTTTATTTTTAAAAACAATGCGTAAAGTAAAATTGGCCACAAATAGTATTTGATAATTGGCCAGAAAAAGCAAGTAACTTAATAATGAAAAATCTTTATAAGCATGAATGTCAAACTACAACCTTCTTGTAAATGCCACAATCCTAGAATTAAAGAGTTTAATCGATCATGATTTGAATATAAAGAAAAGAATTCATAAATAATATATATTCAATGGAAAAAAAAAAGAAGTAATACAAAGAAACCTACAAAAATACTGTTCTTCTCCCCTTTTTGTGCATACTAGGTGTGATAACCCTTAAAAATCGTGTTTCTAATGTATATGTAGCATTCCTAAAAAATCTAAGATGAAAATTATACCCTTCATTAAAATGAGGTGCAGACATTGTCCACTACTTTTCCTACTGTGTTGTGACGAGCCTTTTTGGCTAGGGACTATTTTGGTGTGATCCCTTTGTTATCTAGTAGTGTCGCGATGCGGGCCGCCTAGCTTGGCGCATCGCGGTGTATTTGATAATGATGCTCTTTAATTTTTGTCAAATTTAATCTTAGCAATTGATCTCGGACCTTCGAACTAATTTGGGTTGGCTTTTGCTTCTACTCAGACTTTGAAGGTTTACTATATTCATTTTTAGCTCAAATCTCCTCATTTTTATCCTACATATTGTAAACAACCAACATAAGAATAATATATGAAATAGTGTTCAAAGTGATGGTAAAATCCCCAAATATGAGGTGAATGATGGCGAAGTATGTGACTTTTGAGCCTCACATCAACACTCCACACTTATGCCCTTGATCACCCTCGAACAAGCTTTAAAACTTAGGGACTAACTGGTCACATAACACTCGCAGAGTTACACATATTGAACAGGTCTACTCCGGCCAAGAATGCAACAACCACAAAAAACAAGCCTTCTTATCCATACAAGCAATTAAAATCAAAATTCGTAAACGACCTTTTCAAAACAACCCAGCCTCAGGAACAAACTTAATCTGTTTAAACACTTGCAAATACTTTATGTCCCTTAACTTAGAAGATCAAGAAATCGACATATCTCGTGGCAACCATATGCCCTAACCATAATAGTGTTACCAATATACTTGCTTACCACAGGAGTAAATAAATCATACACATGGGCTTATAAATGAAATAATCCACACTAACTCTCACAGAAATTTCACATGCATCATAAATGGTGAATCATAATTTTTCTTTTAGTGTAATTACTCCACTTATCTAAGAAGGTCAATATTTAAAATCAAATATGACTTAAGAGATTGTAATGTAGGCTAAGAAATAGATAAAAATAATTTGGTTAAAATAGCGATTATCTTCCCTAAGCACTTTAATACATCAATTTTTACTTGTTTAGCGCGCTTTCTCCAAATAATTAATCAATTAAACTTTTTTCTTCTTTCGGAGGCTATGAAAGGGAGTTAATCGCCTGACTACTCCGCATTGTGTGGCTCATCAGTATATATCATCCTCTTTCACGATCCGAAACCTCAAGTCATGATGGCACCTACCATAATCTACTAGTAGGTAAGCTAACACGTATCCTGAAAAGACAAGTAATAGACATACTGGGTAAAAACAACAAACAATAGGCGATAAAAGAAGCAATTTAACAAAACAATTGAAAATAAGAACAACAGAGGATATATATACAACCAAAACAAGAGATCCAATCCCACAACCTGGTAGACACATGTACATAGCTGCTAAAAAGAGTACAAATCTCGAAAGTGGACCAAAAATGCAGACTTGTTTCAAATACAAAAGACTAGTCAAAAAGTTATAAACAGAAGGTGACAAGCTGATCCAAGACGCCATAAGCTCACCATCGGTCTCCAATATCCTCGGAGCAGGCTCGAAATCAACGTTGGCAACTGGTGCTCAGATCTGCATCACAAAAATTGATTTAAAGTATAGTATGAGTACCAAAACAATAGGTACCAGTAGGCATCATAGGCTAGCTGAGCTTGGAAAGTAAAGACAATAATGAAATACGATAAACAACACCAACTAGAGGTCAAATGAGTGGGACGATAAAGACAATCTAACGGAAAAATACACAAGTCTAGGGATGAATGAAAATGAAAGATAAGAACTAGCTACAACCTACCAGGACCCCATAAGTCCAGAAGGTACACTAGTTTCAAGTTAAAAGTAAATAACTCGAACGGACCCCCATAAGTATGACGAGTACACAGAAGAGCTACAACTATTAAGAACGAGAACCAGTGAATTCATAATAGGGAGTGCATAACCAGGACCTCAAACCACGGCTAGAATACCCAAAGAACCCAATAGAACCATGCCTCCAAGTCTCACTTGACCGGAAGTAATGTGTCGGGAACTCAGACTGCGGCTGAAGATAATAATATGCCTGGAGCTTGAATCCATGGCTATGAGAATGGGATGCTCGAACCTCGAATCTGCGGTTATACGAGCAATCATAGAAAGATCCCAAAACAAGAGTCACCATCATAAGGACCTCATGGATCAAAGTCCACCCCAAAGTTTCCGTTGAATCACTCCAAGCTTAAACCAAATCCAATCTCAAGTAGTTGAACGAAGCCCGAAATGACAACGGAATAACACCGGGGCCATAGCATAATATGGAGTTATGGATGAAAGGTCACAAGAGTTGAGTTACCTCCTAGCTAAGGCTTACACTATCTGACCCGAGTCCGCTACATCACACTACAGGGAGTTAAGTCGTTTGACACGACATTGAGAATCTCTAAAGCCTATCGACTCTAAAACGCAAGTCTAAGGAAATCACTAGCCTACACCTAGGCTAAAGCAAATAACAAACTATCAATCATCATATCAACAACATTACAAAAACTATAAGGCATGTTAAGATTACACGATTAAAGGCATTCTCGATTCTCTAAAAAAACTGAAAATAAGGCTAAGGTATGAATTTTAATAATTGAGCATGATCCAACTACAAAATCAACTCAATTCTAGCTAATTAACATGAATTCACATTTATAAGCTCAATCTAAAGACCGGTAAGCGATAACCTACCTTGTTGTGCTTTCTACATTGCTTTCTTCATTATTTTCCTCTTCTTTTACTTGAATTTGATGCATTTGATTTGAGGGTCTTTCGGAAACAATCTCTCTACCTCCACAAGGTGATAGTAAGGTTTGCTTACACTCTAGGGATGAACAAAGTCGAATCGAAAATCACACCAAACCACAAACAGAGTCAAATCGAGAAAAAAAAATCGACTAGTAGTTTGGTTTGACTTGATTTGGTATTGGAGAAAAAACCCGAATATATTTGGATTGGTTTGGTTTCAACTTAAAAAAGTCAACCCGAGACCAAACCAACACAACATTAGATATATAATTTTTAAAATTTATTTTATACATAAAAGTGTTTTCTTTCATATAATTTATAAATATTTCTTATACTTTTTCATAGTTTTTATCTTTTAAGATATACTTCAAGTTTGACTTAGAATTTTGAGTGGTCCAATAAAGGTTATAATCCTTAGATATTAGTAACTCTAATAAATCTCAAATCAATACTATTGCCAACCAAAAAAATCAATTCAACACTAAGAATGACAATAATGTTGAATATAATTTGTTCTTTAGTTTTACATTGGTTTAGACAATTAAAATGCATAATCTAATTTTAGTTTTTCTTAATTTTTTGGTCATGTAATTAATACTTATTACTTATTTTAGCATGATTTAATACTTTAAAATTATGACCATTTTCATTATGACTAATTTATTTGCAATATTTATTTTATGAGATGTGATTATTATTTTTTGTTGAATATTTTAGTGTCATCACTCATATCATATTTTGTCTTATTTTCTTAAGAAACATCTTATATAGTTGTATTTTGGTAGGACTAAAGAAATATTTGAAGTACAAGTTAATTATATGTTTGTATGAATACTTTATCGGTAAAACCTGAAAAAATCTGAAAATTCAAGAAACCCAAAAAAAATCGAAGTTGAAAAACCCAAGTTTTATTAGTTTGTTTTGGTTTATGGTTTAATAATCCGACACAAATGAAATTTGATTTGCTATTTGAAAAATCCAAACTAACCCAGTCCATGTACACCCCTAGTACACTCTATCCTCTCCATATTTCATTTAGTAAGATTTCACTCGATATGTTAATACTAATAGATAGGAAGCATAAGCGGTGTGGGACTCCATCGTGCGTATATAGAGTAATTGTTATTGGTTATATCTCTAAGAAATATAAAAGATTTATCACATTCCAATATTTTTGAGATTATTTAACCGTTAAAATTTCTTTTAAGTTGCCCGAAAAATGAAACGAAATTCACATTCATTAACCTATTTCAAAAGGACTGCATCATATGCATATACAGTAGTCGTTTAATACTAATTTTATTTTTTTTTGGTCTTTTTCTGATTTATCCTTTTATAAAAGAGACAAGTGTCAAAAACACACATAAATTATTCCTTTTTTTTTTTTAGTTTCATACTTAAACTATTGGGAGTGTGAGTTTCATACCTAAATTATCACTTATTAGGTATGAAACTCACACTCTCAATAGTTTAAATATGAAACTCAAAAAAAATAAAATTAAGTGTGTTTTTGACCCTTATCTCTTTATAAAAAGTAAAAATCAAAAAAGTGTGCTTTATCATTTAAACAAATTTTCAGCTGAAATGTATCTAACGTCGAACTAAGGCCTTATTTGTTTGCACTTAATGGAGGTATGAATCTTAATCATTTAGATTCAGCCCATTAAGTACGTTTGGTTTTTAGGTCTGAATCTGAATCATTCAGATTCAGCCCATTAAGTCTATTTGTTTCTTTTTTTTTAAAAAACCTCTTAATGGGTCTGAAAAGGTTTGAACGAATCAGATCTGTAGAAGACTCTTAACAATATTCAGACTTATTTAATAAGTTATAAAATAAACCATCGCCTCTCTCGTTGCTCTGTGTGTGCCTTTTTCTCTCACAACTACAAACTTTTTTTCTCTCTTTTTTGTCACGACCCAAATTCACATGTCGTGATGGCACCTATGTTCCCAACCGATAGGTAAGCCAACTCACTAGTTTTACCAATTTAATTGGATAAATAAGGTGAAACGATAAACAAATAGAATATCTCAAATACAAAGTCCTTCATAAGTACAAAATGCGGAAAGCAAAAGAAAAAAAACTACCCAAGAATTGGTGTCATAAGTACAAGAGCTTCTAAAATACGGTGCAAGTCTGAAACTGAAATGACAAGCCTAACTTAAGAAAGATCTTGTCTAAATACAAAAGCAACAGAATAAATAATAAAATAGAAGGAGGTGTGAGCCACGGAACAGCCAAGCAGCTCACCACAACTCCAAGATACTCCAAGCTCAGACTCGAAAATCTCCACGAGATGTGCTCGTATCCAGAATTGGATCTACACCACAAAAAGGTTCAACAAGTGTAGGATGAGTACGAAACCACATGTACCCAGTATATCTCATAGACCAACAACGAAGAAGTAGTGACAGGAGTACATAAGAAAATAATCCTTTTACTTGTACAAGGCTAGCTATATTATACTGATCAAACAAGTTTCATCAATTAGGGATAATCAATTATCATGTAATGTCCAATCACCAATAAAACACATAATCAACAAGAATGAGGATGTAATGATATGCAATGCAATGCGACACCATGAAATGATATGCCTCAGATGCCAAGTACTCTCTCAACCGTATATACATGATACTCCTCGGAAATACATCGAGAGTTCATGACCCATGGGGGACTCGCGAGGTCCATATACCGACACGGACGATCTCCACGTGTCTGTGCTGACGATCTCAATGCACAATCATAGAATCAAACAATCCCCAGCACAGACGATCTCCACGTGCCCAACTTATAATCATAACATCTCACAATCCCCAGCACGGACGGTCTCCACGTGCCCAACTTATACTCAATCCCATGTCAATGCATGTGTACAATATAATTTCAATAAAAGGGGATGATGATGCGTCTCAATCAATCAAATATCAGTATGATATGTAATCACCTCAATTATTACAAATACACGGATTCAATAAAGAAACACAATCACACAAGTAATTAAGTCAATAATACATCAGCTAATGCCCATATGCTTTGGCATTCTCGAATTACAAACCGTCATTCTATAGTAATAAACTTTTCCTTTATAACCCCGGTACTCGTACCAATGCCCGTCACATCATTGGTACGAGACCCCCATCTTTCGCCCTTACCCATTGTCTATTCCATTTTTAATCTTTAATTAGGAAAATGTCATTCAACGAAGTCTAAAAGTCTTAACATACCTTGAATGCCGAAACACGTGTCACGAATCCTCAAGATTTTACCTTTCCCTTTCGTAAAGCTTCAGAATGTTCCCAATCCATCAGATATGTAATATTCGTAAGTAAGCGAGTCCATAGACACCCATATTACTATAGGTCTAGCCTAGATCCAAAAACTCCCCCATTATTCTAATCATGCTCCTAACCTTGATACAATTAATATGTCAAGTCTCATACTTCCTAAAATTCAAGCCTAGAGTTCAGTCTTAATTCCTCCAAATAACATAATTTTAATGATGTTCACATAATATAATACACCAAATATTTAATTACTTATCTCAATATATATGAAAACTAAACTTATAATATGATAAACAACTAATATTTATTGAAATTGAAGCCACTGGTTTCGTAACCAGTGGCGGTCATGACCAACTGCAAGTGAAGCTCCTTTTTTTCCCTCTAAAACCCAAATTATCACATTGCCTTCCAATGATTGGGCCTTATATTAATTACTCCCCTATTGCAATCAACTTTCCATCAAACTTAAATTTTATCCACATCTAAAAAATTTACCAGCCGCCCTATCACGTTCTCTTTATCTTTCACCCAATACCAAATACTCACTATTTACATAAACAATCAACATAAACTATAGAATGAATATAGTATGACTGAAATTTTTGCTACCTGAATTCGTTCTCGTCCTGCGGCGTCCCTTTCCCCTCTCTCTTTTCTTTTTCTTACTCAAATTATGATATAAAAAAAACATTAATCCCACTAACTTAATTCCATACATTAGCCAAGTGGTAAAGGGTATTAAATAAATTATAAACTTGGCCCATTAACTATCAACTATATTAATTATTTAATAAATATCCGTTAATTAAATAATCGTAGTTACCGAATAGCTCAAAATTTCCATTTAATATATTTTGGGAAGAGTCAAAATAGTCCTAGTATTCAAAACGACCCAACGGGTCGTCACATAATCTACCACTTAAACAAACGTTCATCCTCGAACGGTAAAAGAATAGGAAGTACCTGAAAGCTCAAAAAGCTGAGGATATCTCATCCTCATGTCTGACTCAGTCTCCCATGTAGCCTCCTCCACCGGACGATTCTTCCATTGAACCTTTACTGAAGCAATTTCCTTAGACCTCAACTTCCGAATTTGCCTATCCAAGATGGTTACTAGCTCCTCCTCAAAAGTCAAATTCTGATCAAGTAACATTGAATCCCATTGGATCACATGAGCACCACCCTGATGATATTTCTTCAGCATCGAAATATGAAATACAGGGTGAACACCCGACAAACCAGGTAGCAAAGCCAACTCATACGCCACCTCCCCAATACGCTCAACAATCTCGAAAGGACCAATATACCTTGGGCTCAACTTGCCCGTCTTTCCAAATCTCATCACACCCTTCATGGGCGAAACCTTCAATAGAACCCGCTCTCCAACCATGAACTCCAAATCACGAACTTTTCGTTCTGCATAACTCGTTTGCCTACTCTGAGCCATGAGAAGTCTATCTTGGATCAACTTGACCTTGTCCAAGGACTCCCTCAACAAATCTGTACCCCACGGTGTAACCTCAAATGTGTCAAACGAACCGATTGGAGATCGACATCTCCTAACATATAAAGCCTCAAATGGTGCCATCTCAATGCTCGAATGGTAACTATTATTGTAAGCAAACTCCGCTAAAGGCAAAAACTTATCCCAATGACCACCAAAGTCGATCACACACGCCCGTAACATGTCCTCAAGAACCTGAATAATCCGTTCAGACTGACCATCAGTCTGAGGGTGAAGGCTGTACTAAGATCCACCCGAGTGCCCAACTCCTTTTGCATAGACCGCCAGAAATGAGATGTAAACTGTGTGCCACGATCTGAAATAATAGAAATGGGCACCCCATGTAAGCAAACTATCTCTCGAATGTAGATCTTGGCTAGCTTCTCTGAATTATAGGTAGTCTGAACTGGTACGAAGTGTGCAAACTTAGTCAATTGATCCACGATGATCCATATAGCATCAAACTTACCCAAGGTACGTGGCAACCCTACCACAAAGTCAATAGTAAGACGCTCCCACTTCCACTCAGGTATGGGCATCCTCTGAGTAACACCTCCAGGCTTTTGGTGTTCATACTTCACCTACTGACAATTCAAACATCGAGATACAAAATCTACTATGTCCCTCTTCATACGACACCACCAATAATGCTACTTCAAATCACGATACATCTTAGTAGCCCCCGGATGAATAGAGTACCTCGAACTATGGGCCTCCTCCATGATCAGTCTAGTCAAATCACATGTCCGAGGAAAACAAATACGACCTTTTATCCTCAAAACTCCCTCACTATCAATAATTGCATCCCTGGCTTCTCCTTTTGACACCTTGTCTCGAATCTTACATAAATCACCATCATCAAACTGTTGAGTCTGAATCTGCTCCAACAAGGACGACTTAGCCTCCATGTAAGCAAACACCCTACCAGATTCTGAAATATCAAGCCGCACAAAGCTATTGGCCAAAGACTGGACGTCCCGAGCTAAATGACGCTCTCCAACCTGTAACAAGGCTAGACTACCCATACTTACCATCTTTCGACTCAAGGCATCTGCTACCACATTTGCCTTGCCCGGATGATAAAGAATAGTCATGTCGTAGTCTTTGAGCAACTCCAACCACTCCGCTGTCTCAAATTGAGATCCCTCTAATTGAATATATACTGGAAACTACGATGATCCGTGAACACCTCGCAATGTACACCATAAAGGTAATGCCTCCAAATATTCAACGCGAACACTACAGCCGCCAACTCCAAGTAATGAGTAGGGTAATTCTTCTTTTGAACCTTCAACTGCCTCGAAGCATAAGCTATTACCTTTCCCTTCTGCATCAATACACAACCAAGACCACTCCGACAAGCATCACAATATACAATGAAATTCTCTCCCTCCACGGGTAGAGTCAAAATCGGAGCAGTAGTCAATAAAGTTTTGAGCTTTTGAAAACTCACCTCACACTCATCAGACCATTTGAAATCCACTTCCTTCTGGGTAAACCTAGTTAATGGGGATGCAATAGATGAGAACCCCTCCACAAATCGTCGATAATAGCCTGCAAGGCCTAAGAAACTCCGAATCTCAGTAACTGAAGCAGGTCTGACCCAGTCTCAAATTGCCTCAATATTTTTAGGATCCACTATAATACCCTACTTGGAAACTACATGTCCCAAAAATGCTACCGAACTAAGCCAAAACTCACTCTTTGAAAATTTTGCATAAAGCTTCTTCTCCTTCAGAATCCCAAGCATAATCCCAAATGATGCTCATGTTCCTCCTTACTACGAGAGTATATCAATATATCATCTATGAAGACAATAAAAAAAGAATCCAAGTATGGTCTGAACACTCCGTTCATCAAGTCCATGAAAGCCGCTAGGGCATTAGTCAATCCAAAAGACATCACCAGAAACTCATAATGACCATAACGTGTCCGAAAAGCTATCTTAGGGATATCCTCCACCCTAATCTTCAACTGATGATAACCGGATCTCAAGTCAATCTTGGAGAAAACTGAAACACCCTAAAGCTGATCAAATAAATCATCAATACGAGGTATCGGGTACTTATTTCTAATGGTAACATTGTTCAACTGTCGATAGTCAATACACATACGCATAGATCCATCTTTCTTCTTCACAAATAACACTGGAGCACCCCAAGGAGATACACTCGGTCTAATAAACCCCTTGCTCAACAAATCCTGCAACTGTTTCTTCAACTCTTTCAATTCAACCGGTGCCATACGATAAGGAGGAATGGAAATAGGCTGAGTGTCTGGCTCTAAGTCAATACAAAAATCAATATCACAATCAGGCGGAAGACTTGGTAAGTCTGTCGGAAATACCTCCGAAAATTCACTCACCACCGGAATGGACTCAAGCATAGGAGTCTCAACACTAGTATCTCGAATATGCACCAAGTAAGCCAAACATCCTCTCTCCACCAAGTGATGAGCCTTAAGAAATTATATCACCCCTTTAGAAGGGTGACTAAGAGAACCTCTCCATTCCACTATAGGGATCCCAGGCATAGCTAACGTAACTGTCTTGGTATGAAAATTCAAAATCGCATGATAAGAAGATAACCAATCCATCTCAAGAATCACATCAAAATCTACCATATTTAAGACCTTCAAATCTGCATGAGTATCATATACCATAAAAGTAACTATACACAATCGATACACCCGATCTACCAGTACAGAATCCCCAACAGGAGTAGAAACAAGTACCGGCAAATCAAGAGACTCACATAATATATCCAGACTCGAAGCAAAATATGTGGACACATAAGAATAAGTAGAGCCTGGATCAAATAGTACAGTAGTTGATCGATGACAAACATGAATAATACCTATGATAATAGCATCTGAAGCCTCTGCCTCTGGCCTACCCGGAAAAGCATAACAGTGAGCATGATCGCCCGCAGACTGTGTACACCTCCCCTAGTCGGAGGTTGTGCACCCCTGAAAGTCGAAGCCTGAGAACCCTGATGTGAGCCACCACGTCTGGACTTAGGACAATCTCTCACAAAGTGTCCTATATCACCACACTCAAAACAACCACTACGAGACATAGGATGATGAGAGGAACCTGAATGACCAGAATGCCCTCCATGGCCTACAGGTCTAGAAGATGAACCCTGTGAAGTATGCACCGAACTCGAAGAACTATGCCCAGCAAAATCAACCTCAGATGTTGGTATCGCGGCATGAATGGATCTGCTAGACTGAGAATGATAACCTCTCCCTGAGTAACCTCAACTCCTAGGCGGAGTACTACCAAAATTACCTGAATGACGGGCCCTCTTGCCCTCACGCTGCTCAAATCCCTCACGTCGAATCATCTCTAGCTCCTTGCCAGCATCTACCACTTTCTGAAATGGAACACCAGAAGCAGCATCCTGAGAAACTCCTAGATGAATCGGAAAAATCAGCCCCTTAACAAATCTTCTCACTCTCTCAGCCTTTGTGGGAAGCATCATCGAAGCATGCCTAGCCAAGGCATGGAATTTACCCTCATACTCTGCGACTGACATACCATCTTGCTGCAAACCCTCGAACTCGGCCCTCTTGAGCTCCCTCTCACTGCTTGGAACAAACTAATCTAGAAAAACCTGAGTAAACTGAGTCCATGATAATGGAAGTGATCCAGCTGACCCACTACTAATAAAATCCCTCCACCACTGCTTGGCAGGGCTAGTCATCTAAAACATTGTATAGTCAAGTCCATGAGATTCCACTAATCCCAGATTATGCAACCTCTCATGACAGCTAACTATAAATTCATATGCATCCTCAGTTAAGTCACCAGTATAAGTCGGAGGATTCATTATTTTGAACCTTCCAAACATCTTTTGCTCATCAATGGTCATAGAAGGTCTATTAGCCAAATGTGATGCAACACCTGGCAATACCATACTATCTAAGCGGGGAGCTACAACAGCAGCTGGCTGTGTCCCTGGAGTCTGAGAACCTGGAGTAACCATCAGATCTGGAGATTGACCTCCAATACGAGTCTGTGAGGCATCAGAGGTGACAGGCAATGTTCCCACGTGAGCCATCCCCTCTAGAAGTCCTAACATACAAACCAAAGTATCTTGAAGCACTGGGGTAGCAATGAAACTGGGTGGAGCCTGAGCTGGTCCATCCCCCTCGACATGATCTTGCACATCCCCATGAGTAACATCTGCATAAGGAGGTACTGCCCTGGCATGGCCCTGGGTAGCTGTCGGTACTTGACCTCCCACAGGTGCTGCAATACAGCCCCTACTCCGACCTCGACCTCGACCTCGCCCCCTGCCTCTACCTCGGGTAGTGATCCCAGAAGCCGATGCAGGAATAGACTCCTGATCACCACTTGCAGATGTATGAGTCCTCACCATCTCAGAGAGAATGAGACAACAAGATTAGAAGTTTAGCAAAGTCAAGTGTGCACGATAAGGAATGAAAGAATAGAATTTTCCTAAATGTCCTATAGCCTCTCGAAGATAAGTATGGGCATCATCATACCGATCCGCAAGACTCTATTAGACATTACTCTTGTACTTGTGAGACCGATGAACCTAAGGCTCTGATACCAAATTGTCACGATCCCAATTCACATATCGTGATGGCACCTATGTTCCCAACCGAGAGGTAAGCCAACTCACTAGTTTTACCAATTTAATTGAATAAATAAGGTGAAAAGATAAATAAATAGAATATCTCAAACACTAAGTCCTTCATAAGTACGAAATGCAGAAAGCAAAAGAAAAAAAACTACCCAAGAATTGGTGTCATAAGTACAAGAGCTTCTAAAATACGGTGCAAGTCTGAAACTGAAATGACAAGCCTAACTTAAGAAAGATCTTGTCTGAATACAAAAGCAATAGAATAAATAATAAAATAGAGGGAGGTGTGGGCCACGGAACAGCCAAGCAGCTCACCACAACTCCAAGATACTCCAAGCTTGGACTCAAAAATCTCCACGAGATGTGCTCGTATCCGGAATTGGATCTGCACCACAAAAAGGTGCAACAAATGTAGTATGAGTACGAAACCACATGTGCCCAGTATATCTCATAGACCGACAACAAAGAAGTAGTGACATGAGTATATAAGAAAATAATCTTTTTACTTGTACAAGGCTAGCTATATTATACTGATCAAACAAGTTTCATCAATTAGGGATAATCAATTATCATGTAATGTCCAATCACCAATAAAACACATAATCAACAAGAATGAGGATGTAATGATATGCAATGCAATGCGACACCATGAAATGATATGCCTCAGATGCCAAGTACTCTCTCAACCGTATATACATGATACTCCTCGGAAATACATCGAGAGTTCATGACCCATGGGGGACTCGCGAGGTCCATATACCGACACGGACGATCTCCACGTGTCTGTGCTGACGATCTCAATGCACAATCATAGAATCAAACAATCCCCAGCACAGACGATCTCCACGTGCCCAACTTATAATCATAACATCTCACAATCCCCAGCACGGACGGTCTCCACGTGCCCAACTTATACTCAATCCCATGTCAATGCATGTGTACAATATAATTTCAATAAAAGGGGATGATGATGCGTCTCAATCAATCAAATATCAGTATGATATGTAATCACCTCAATTATTACAAATACACGGATTCAATAAAGAAACACAATCACACAAGTAATTAAGTCAATAATACATCAGCTAATGCCCATATGCTTTGGCATTCTCGGATTATAATCCGTCATTCTATAGTAATAAACTTTCCCTTTATAACCCATGTACTCGTACCAATGCCCGTCACACCATTGGTACGAGACCCCCATCTTTCGCCCTTACCCATTGTCTATTCCATTTTTAATCTTTATTTAGGAAAATGTCCTTCAACGAAGTCTAAAAGTCTTAACATACCTTGAATGCCGAAACACGTGTCACGAATCCTCAAGATTTTGCCTTTACCTTTCGTAAAGCTTCAGAATGTTCCCAATCTATCAAATATGTAATATTCGTAAGTAAGAGAGTCCATAGACACCCATATTACTATAGGTCTAGCCTAGATCCAAAATCTCCCCCATATTTCTAATCACGCTCCTAACCTTGATAAAATTAATATGTCAAGTCTCATACTTCCTAAAATTCAAGCCTAGAGTTCAGTCTTAATTCCTCCAAATAACATAATTTTAATGATGTTCACATAATATAATACACCAAATATTTAATTACTTATCTCAATATATATGAAAACAAAACTTATAATATGATAAACAACTAATATTTATTGAAATTGAAGCCACTGGTTTCGTAACCAGTGGCGGTCATGACCAACTGCAAGTGAAGCTCCTTTTTTTCCCTCTAAAACCCAAATTATCACATTGCCTTCCAATGATTGGACCTTATATTAATTACTCCCTTATTGCAATCAACTTTCCATCAAACTTAAATTTTATCCACATCTAAAAAATTTACCAGCCGCCCTATCACGTTCTCTTTATCTTTCACCCAATACCAAATACTCACTATTCACATAAACAATCAACATAAACTATAGAATGAATATAGTATGATTGAAATTTTTGCTACCTGAATTCGTTCTCGTCCTGCGGCGTCCCTTTCCCCTCTCTTTTCTTTTTCTTACTCAAATTATGATATAAAAAAAACATTAATCCCACTAACTTAATTCAATACATTAGCCAAGTGGTAAAGGGTATTAAATAAATTATAAACTTGGCCATTAACTATCAACTATATTAATTATTTAATAAATATCCGTTAATTAAATAATCGTAGTTACCGAATAGCTCAAAATTTCCATTTAATATATTTTGGGAAGAGTCAAACACCAATTTTTTCCCTCTTGAACTGGTAAGTTTTCATAATCCTTCCAAGTATTTTTTTTTATATTAATAATTATTTTAGGGTGTATTGACCTATGTCAAGAACACTGGTTGCAATAATATTTTTGGTGTATTGATGTTTATCAAGGTTTTTGAATGAAAAAATACTACTCCGTCATGATTAAAACAATGACTATGTATAAATATTAATTTGAGGTCTCTTATTAGTATTTTGCCTTAGGCGAATAATTTTATTGAGACTCTTTGATCATCAAAATCACTTGTGAGATAACACTAACATATTATTGTTGTTGAACTATGTACATGCTTGAGGTATTTCATTAAAATTTTGTTTTAGGCCACTAATTTTATTGAAACTTTCTATGATCAAACCCTCTGTGATATTACATTAGACATATTATTACTGTTGAACTATGTATATACTTGAGGCCTTTTATTAGAATTTTATTTTAGGCCACTAATTTTAATGAGACTCTTTAATCTTCAAACATTGTATGATCAAATATGTTTATGAGATTACTCTGTATATAATATTATTGTTGAACTATGTATACACTTGAGATCTCTTGTTTTAGGCCATAATTAACATTTGAAAATATTCATTATTTCCTTGTATATAGTTTTGACATTATTATTGTTGAACTATGTATACACTTGAGACTGTGTCAATATTTTAGACATAATGGATGGCTCACAGATAGTAAATATGCATTTGTCGAAGAAAAAACAGCAATATTTTTATGTATTATAGGACATAATGAGCGTTTTGTGGTTATCTCGAGAAGATTTCAACATTCTTCGCAAACCATTCACAAATATTTTCATGAGGTTCTTGAAGCAATGATGAAATTTGCAAAAGAGATGATACCGTCTACATCGTCCAATTCAAATTCAAATATTTCGAGTGCTCAATAGAGGTTACGCAGAATTTTAAAGGTATTACTTTTCATGTTATCATTGTAGAATTTTATTTAAAAATTTTATGTAACTTTTAATGTTTATATATTTATTTGTAGCGAGCATTAGGTGCACTTGATGGGACATTAGTGCATGCAGTTGCTTCCGCTAATCAACAAATCATGTATATAGGAAGAGGAAAGGATAAATGCTATCAAAATGTTTTAGGTATATGTGATTTTAACATGATCTTCACTTATGTTTATGCTGGATGGGAAGGGGTAGCACATGATGCACGAGTTCTAACAGAGATTGTATATAATTCAGATAATGGCTTTCCATTTCCCCCTCCTAGTAAGTTATATAACTTAAATTATTATGAAATAATGTTTAACTCTTTTTGTGATCATTTGAACATTATTTTAATGACAGATAAGTACTATCTATGTGATGCGGCATATCCAAACACTCGAGGATTTCTAACACCATATCGCAACATTCGATATTGGTTAGGAGATTATCATCTTAGGCGGGCTATTAATAAGGAGGAAAAAATTAACCATGATCATGCACAACTCATAAATGTTATAGAACGTGCTTATGGATTTCTTAAAGCAAGATTTCCTATATTGGATAAGATGCCTCCATATTCTATTGATGTTTAGAGAGATGTTGTTATTGCATGTTTTGCAGTTCATATTTTTATTAGGAAGGAGCGTATAAATGAAGACTTTTTTAATCAATACGATTCACCTCAATTAATATTTGACGAGGAAGAAGTAGAACACGAAGAAGTGTTATATGAAACAAATGGACCTGGTTGGACAACTACAGATTCACAGATAATGAGTAATATGCGTGAATAACTTGCACTTCAACTCATGCAAAGACGAGGGAATACTTGAGAGTTTTATATTTTTATTATTTGACTCGTTTTATAATATTTGAACATTAGAATTTGAACATACTATTTTATAGGTAATTATTAAATTATCTTATATCTTAAATCGGAAAAAGATTTAATTAGTCGAATAATTCTTTTTATGAAAAGATGTTTATGTTGAATTCTTAAAAATATTCATGTTACAATAACTTTTATTTGCATATCATATCATTTAATGTTTTTAAATCAAATGTAAACATTTAAAACTTTTTTTTTGGATCAAAAGTAATATTTTTTGTTGAAATGAAAATTTTATAATATTTTATTAATATAATGCTTAATTTCATATGCACATTTAGATATTGAAAACAAACGGTATTAATTATTCAGTGTTCAGATTTAGAGACCACATCTTAATATTCAGATGTATATTTAGATCAAAACACCTAAATCTTAATGCACATCTTAATATTCAGATGCTTATTCAGATTCAGACGTCTGAATCTTAATGGAAACATATGAGGCCTAAGTCAAGCATAAATATTTTTTTTTAAATTATATCTAAATTTGAATTATGATTATTGTTATTATTATTAAATCTTTATATTCCATTTAACGTTTAAATTTATTTCATAACATATGAAATGATAAGTTTATGAACTAGTAGAGTTCATTTCAGTTGTGGATTTCTACTTTCGAGCTAATGAAAAAAAATCCACTAAAAATCTAATATTTTAAAATTTAAATACTTTTAATTTTTAATTCAAAACTTTTATTCTAATATTTATTAAGTTTGTTTGTAATAATCAAATTATTTTTCAAGAGCTTGTCACTTGAATTAAGTACATTGCAAATTACGTACTCTCTTTCATTTTTTTATTATATATATAGATATATTTTTTGTGTTCTGTGCTTGAAATTAGGGGTGTCAAAATAATATGAAAAATCGATCGAATCAATCGAATTGAACTATATCGAACCGATTTATATCATTTTTCTAATAAAATCGTGAACTTCTATTTAAGTGTATAACCGTATCGAACAATTGAGATGATTTTTTAAATTTATGAAAAAAATCAAAAAATTCTCGAACCGGACCGAATAACCTTACATGTATGCAAATATATATTAACAATATGTTAAATTTTATATATAAATATATTTTATAACATTTTTCAAATATTAATATAACCTAGGTCCTAAACCTCTAGTGACACTTTGGGCCTTTGTCCTTTAATTAGCCTTTAATTAATTGGAAAATTTTTCAAAATGTCAATATTTTAACATTTAATGGGACCTCTTATCAACATTTTCAATATTTATTAAAAATATCAATATTTTAGTTTGTTATTCTTCTTATTTATGTATTTTTTATTTGTTTGATTTGAAAGAATATAATTATTTAATAACAGAAAGGAGAAAATCATGGGAGAGAATATTTTTTAAAAAGGAATATCACTTAAAATTCTCATCCGTTATAATTTCAAAAGTAATTGATTGTATTCATTCCAATATGTATGATATGTGTATTTGTATTCATTATAGTTTTCATGTTTGAGTTTGTATAATGACATTTGTATTTCTTTATTAGTTTGTATTCATTCTGATAGGTATACCAAATGGATTTGTAGTTATTTAAGAAACATATTTGTATCCATATACTTATGTAAACTCGTGTTCATTCAAAAAGGATACAACATTGTTTGTATATTTTTCAAAAATGTATATTCTTTCTTAAAATCTCAACAAAATTTGTATTCCAGTCATCAAAATATACAAATTTACAATCATAGTAACAATCAAAATTTGTATTTAAAAAAAAATTGTATTTCATGACTAAAAATGTATTTCTTATCTGTTATGTATTCCAAAAATATATTATATTCAATGTCTAATTTATAGAACATCTACTAAATAGGATTCCAAATTATTTTGTATCCCAAGCATTCAACATACAAAAAAATCAAAACAGTTCAATTATCCACTGTTTGAATCTCAAATAGATTACAAATTAAAAAATATATTTTTTACTTTGAAAAATTGAACAAATAAAAACGAAAAAAATACTATATGATATATAAAATTCAACACAGCTAAAGTTGGCAAAAGTTGAACAAAAATATTATAGGCTTCTGGCCATACTAAAAGAGGAACTTGTCCGATATTAATTCTGTGCTTCACATAGCAAAAAAGTATTGCACCCAATAATTTGTGGCAGAGAGCATATTCTCCTTTGGGTCCTTAAGATGCAAAAATATTTCAATTCATTAAAGAGATAACTAAAATTGATGATGCCACCCAACAAAGTGTCTTGGATGAGATATTGACCCGAAACTTCCAAATTGAATACTCAGTGATCATCTACCTTTAAATCCAATATTCGAATAGTAACTTATGAAGATCTTCAGGTAAAGATCCAACATACAAAATACGATTCAGATCCATTTTCGAATCACTTTTTCAATAGTCATTTTCGAATCACCTCCAAAAAAATTAAAGAATCGGTAGTTAATGAATACATGATCATTTTTGTGTTTCACCAACAATCTCGAAGTTCAACGAAATCAGTAGAATTCACTTCGAAATCCCAATCGATTATTTCAAAATTTTCTTCTCTAATGGAAACAATCGCAAATCAGTCGAATTCACTTCGACAAAGATTGAAAATATTTTGAATGTTTTTTGAGATTTCTTAGAAAAATGGAGGAATTTGATTTTAAAAAGGCAAGGTTTAAGTTACTTGAGGATATGGAATTATGGAATAATTCGTGAGAGAGAAAGAGCAAGGATAGAATTTGCGTAAAAAATTTAGAGAGAGAAAAGTGGGTAATGGGGTCTTTTATTTTTCTTTCACGCGGAGTCAAGAAGTGGGCCCAATTTGAGAAATCAAAGGAAGATAAATGAATTATATTTGGATACACTTTATTTGTTAAAATATTAACATTTTAACATTTTTAATAATTATTTTAAAGTGTAGATGTTTTTAATAATTATGTTAGGGATTTTGACTAGTCAGCTAATTTATCCTTAATTAATTAGCTTTAAAAGAAATACTATAATAGTAGTCATCAAACAATACGAAAAGACATATGCAAACACTCCTATTAATAGTTTAAGATCAAACAATACGGTAACAAGGTTTTACATTCTTAGCTTCTTGGTGAAGAATTGAAGTGCTTCTTTAAAAACACACTTGCAAAAGAAATATTTTAATAATGGTATATTTTGAGGTGATACTTTAAAAGTTAAAAAATAAAAATTAACCCAATCGTACCGATATCAAAGAGAAACTGATATGATTGGGATGGTTTTACAAAATCTAATTTTAGTTATACATTATAAAATAATCGAAAAATTAGGATGGTATAATTTTTTAAAAATAATCGATCAAACCGTACTTAAATTAATTTTTTTAAAATAATCGACCAAACCGTCCTTAGAGTATATATATTTTTTGTATCTAAGCTTTCCGTCATTAGATTAATATTATTTTCGAAAGAAGATAAACACAGAGAAGAAATTATTAAGAATGAGATCTTTTGCCATTACAAATTAAATAGTTTTTCGATATATTTTATGAATAAAAATCTTTTATAATTCTTTTCATAATTTTTTTTTTCTTAATAAATGACCTAGAGAATCAATTCTCCAGAGAATCCAATTCCAAGTATTTGAGTTGATGACAAAAAAAAAAAAGAAGCTATTTGACCATACATATTATTATCTGCCCGATAATCACGGACTAGCTGAGCATTATTGTTGATGTAAGGACAAAAATGCTTAATAATTTCCCTTATTGTCAATAAAAAACTGTCAACAAACCAATTGTTAAACTACTTCGAGACCAAAAAAATAAAAATAGAAAGGGATTATTAATAATTAAAAAAATGGAAAATTAAAGGAAACATTAAAAATAAAAATAAAAATATGGTAGTATATTTGGAAGTTCACATCAAATTGACATAAACAAGAGAGCAAACAAAGTAGTTGTTGTGTTCATTAATTGACAAGGAGATGAAGATACATTTGAAGTTTTCAACCACCACCGCTTCTTGAGGGTAACACACCAACCCCCACTTTCATTTGTAAAGTAAAAGTAACCTATATTTTACACCCCTCTCTGTTTCGATTTATGTGAATTTTGAAATTAAAATAAATCTATTTTTAACAGTAAATTTTTCATACATTTTTTAAATATTTTGAATTGTCAATTATTGTAACTTATAATACTTTTTATGTAGTTTACAAATATATAAATTTTATTTTTAAAAAATTGAAGATTTCATGAGCAAATTCTCGATCAAGCTTAAACTGTTTGACTCTTGAAAAATAAAATGTGTCACATAAATTGGGAGGGAGGGAGTACCAATTACTCACTACCTTTCTTCTATTGTATTATAAAATTATAGGAGGGAGCATCAACCTTTCAATAACACAGACACAAATTCTACATTAATTAATTACTCCTTCTATTTTAATTTATTTGGCTTATTTTAATTAGGTACGTAGTTTAAGAATATAAAAAAGTATTTTGAATTTAATAATTTTAAATTCAAAATATATCAAAATATCTTTTAATCTTATGGCCATAAATATGATATATGAAAATTTTAATATTAAAGAATTGTTAAAAAAAAAAAGAAGTAGTAATTCATTTTATAATAGACTATAAAAAAAAGTAGATTAAACAAATTGAAAGAGACGGAAGAAAAGAAATAAATAAAGGAAGGAATTGGGAGCGTGTAGAGACAGAAAGCTAGAGTGAATGATAAAAAGAGAAAGGTTAGACTTTGTGTCTATTCATTCCTAACTTTTCTATTCTACTTTAAAACGAATATTGTCTTCTACTTACATCTATCATTTTGAGGATCAGAAGAATAACGAAATGTTTCTAAAAAAGCTCTTCCAAAAAACCTTAGACAATGTCAAATATCTATTCTCTGGTGGAAGTGGATATCAAAAGATCCCCAAAAGCCCTCCACCATGTTGCACAGAGCACAAAAAGATAATAATGTCTCCACCAACAAAGGAACATCAAGCTATAATAAGAAGAAAGGGTAATTATCATGAAGTTGTTGGTTCAAAGAATGATTTAAAGAAGAAGGAGATAATTATGTATGAAGGAAAGAAGAAATATCAAGATTCAAGAAGAGAGGAAAGAAGTTATTTGGTGGCTCAAAAGCTAAAGGAATTGAAAATGTTAGAGCATTACAAAGATGAGCACGCTTTTGATGTTGAACAAATTCTTTATTATTACTCTCGTCTCACTTGCCCGGCTTATGTTGAAATTGTTGACAAGTTTTTCATGCAAATGTACACTGAACTTTTTGGAGCTACTTAATTAACTTGTAATACTAATTCATTCTTCTTTTGTTCGTTTTCTACTTATCATTTGCTATGGAAAATAACACTTTCATGCTCACTTGTCTAGTTTCCTCCTTGATCTACCTTTTTTATCATCTCAAATAAATATACACTGTATATTTTACATATTTGTCCATTTATTTTTTAAAAAGGGTCATATTTACTATTCATCAAGCTTATTTTCTATATTTGCTCTTTATCATCGAACTCTCATGTTTCCACCCTTATTTCTTACGTGGTGCCTATATGAATTTATTAATATCTTGATTAAAAAATAAGGAAAAAGGGTCAAAAATATTCTTAAACTATGTGAAATGGATAAAAATGTCCTAAGTTGATAGTTTGGTCAAAAAATGTCTTTGTCGTCAATAGTTTAGTCAAAAAATGTCCTTGCCATCAATAGTTTGGTCCAAAATTGTCTCTTTTCAAATAAATATATATTTTTTTCTTTTTAAACACATTCTTTTTCTAATGATGATTTTTTTAATTAGGAAATGTTTATCCTACTTCAATTTAGAAAAGATTAAGAAATAAAAATATTTTCTACTTTATTAGAATATTTTTATCGTTATCTAAATGAAAATTAATGACGGGGTCACTATGATCTTCTATATAGGACCTATATTATCACTAAAAGAGGTACATGGAGTTATTCTGTTTTAATTTTTAAAATGAGATTAAGAAGAAGAAAAAAAGATTATTTCCTACTTATTTATTAGTAAAGTGATATAAAAAGAAAAGAAACAAGAATATAATTCTTTAAAAGTAATATTTTTTTATCGAAATGCCGTCATAGTAATTATTATATGCCGTCATAGTAACCCCTTCATTAATTTTCATTTAGATAACGATAAAAAAGTTTAATAAAATAGAAAATATTATTATTTCTTAATATTTTTCGAATTGAAGTAAGATAAACATTTTCTAACTAAAAAATCATCATTAGAAAAAGAATGTGTTATATACATTTTTTTACCAAACTATTGACAACAAGAACATTTATGATTTACCAAAGTATTAACTGGGATATTTTTAGGGGAAAATTGTACAGAATAGCAAACATTTAAACGATATCAAATGTTATAGCTACTATTTTGGAAAATTGTGATTCGTAGCCATAGTTTCCTTAAATCTTGTGATTTGTTTAATTTATATAATTCGCTCAAAATTGTATGATTCGCCTGATTGTATTAATCAGAATTTTGTATAATTCGATTCCTGATTATATAAATCTCTAATTTGTATATATTTACCCTAGCTATTTTGCAACACCTCAGATTTCAAAAGGGGAAAAGGTTGCAGCGATGTTGTTTACTGATTCAAGTCTACGAGACCAGCCTACGGTTCGTAGAACTTTCTACGGGTCGTAGACCAGTCTCATAAAAATGGGGAAAATAATTTTTAAAAATCAAGTTTCAGCATCTTTTCTACGGTTGAACAGGACGGCTCATCGAATGATCTACGAGTCATAGATAGGTATCGTAGGTAGGTCACAGACTAAGTGGAATTTTAAGGCCAAAGTTGATTTCTACTGTTGGGGTCTACGGACTGTAGGAAGTCCTACGAGCCGTAGACAGGTTCCGTCAAAAGTTGGTCTAAGTTAAAGGCTTCTGAACTTTTCTATGGTTGACCAGGACAGTCTGTAGGAATACCGTAGGAAGTTCCGACAGTTAATTTTTAGGGGCTTTTGGGTCTTTTCCTAAATATTTTAAGCCTATGCTATGTCATTTTGGCCTTCATCCTAAGCCCTATATAAAGGCTTTAAGTCCTAAATCTACCCATTTTAAACCCATTCTCCTATTTCCCCAAAACCTAATCAAATTCATTCTCCCAAATTCCCTCTCTACCTAAGGAAAAAGAAGAAGCTAGGGTTTGCTCCAAGGTCATCAATTCACCATTCATCTTGGATCTTTGAGTAGCAAGGTATGTAGGAATTCACTCATGGAGTCCATTCCTCCATGTGGTCCCCAAGGTTTCCAATTTTTCAATTCAATTTCAATTGATCAAGTTAGGATTTCAATTCAATCTTTATGAGTTCTCTTCAATTATGGCTTTATTGATTAATTCCTATCTTCCAATGCATGAATTGAAGTAATTACATGATTTTGAGTTGAATTCACATGAACCCATGCATGATCCATGATTTTAGATTATGAACCTATGATGAAGCTTTGAACTATGAATTATGAATTTATGAAGATATGCATGCTTTTATGAAATTGATGTAAATGATTTGAGGATACTTTGAGAGGAAAGTATCAATATAATTGTGAAAGGTTTTCTCACATGCTACTATGATCATGATTGTGAAAGGTATTTCTCACATATGGATTCACATTGATGAAAAAATTTCTCATCTATGTTGAATTATGTTTAAGGAGCTATTCTATATTTTAAAATTTTAAGATGTGGATTGGTATTGATCATTGTCCTTCCTATGTTATATTGATATTTAACTTTTATCTATTCCGCTGGGATTTAGACTTAGCATCGAGAGGATTTGAGGTGGAGGCTCAAATAGGGTAGTCTCTAGTAGCAACCTCTTGCCCCTAACTGCGTTTCCCTGTAGAATTGTCTTAAATGACCTAGCTAGTGGATCCACTTCAGCAAAAGATGATGTGTACGGGTTCTACCTTGGCAAGTAGAATCCCTTTCTTTCGGTATGAGGGATATACCAGATTCCATGATATAGCTCTCATGGTCTTATTGTCGGTTAAAGCTAATATCCCACAAAATAAATATATTTCTTTAAAAGCTTTCTTATGTCTCTTATTTTAAATGCATTGACCATATCTTATGATTTATATGATGTTGCTTCTTTAAACCTTTAAATGTTTTCAAATATTGATCATACCTTATATGTTTAAATTCTTCATGCTATCATGTCTATTTATGCATATTGCTCCATACTTAGTACATTCCATGTACTAATGCATACTTGTCCCTACATTATTTCATTAATGTAGGGTTCGACACTCCTACCTCTCACACTTGTAGCTAGTTGATCGTTCTATCGGACTTCAAGAGTTGGTGAGTACTCATGTTCCAAAGACCGGGACACTTTTACTTGCTTTATGTATTTCTAGTTTTCAGATGATGTACGTGGTGTATGGGTTAGGTACCAACCACTCCTTTTGATGCTTAGATAGCTTATGTAGACTATGATAGATTTCCGCTTTGTCAAACTCCTTTATGATATGAGATTGATACTTTTGAAATCTTTTTTTATATTATTTTGTATGATGTATGCTAAATGGTTTGTGTAGGGTCTTTCGGGGTTCTATACGCCATGTAGGGTATACCTTGGGTCATGACAAACTTGGTATCAGAGCACAAGGTTTAGAAAGGTCCTAGGATGTCTCACAAGCCACGTTAAGTAAAGTCTTGTTCATGAGTTTGAAGCGTGCCACATTTATGAATAGGAGGCTACAAGATATTTAGGAAATTCCACTTCTTTCATCATTCTAAATTCGTGCGATAGAGTTTAACTCTATATGTCTCTCTCCTAATCCTTATCTGATGCTTTTCAGGATATGGCCCCTCGAAGAGCATACGTTAGAAGGAATGCATGTGAGAATGTGGAACAAGAAGCTCCTCAAGTTTCTGCCGATCCTTTGGCAGAACAAGTGATTAATGCGGTGTTTCGAGCTATTTTTCAAGTGTTGGCTCAAGCTATGACGACTCAAGCCAATAGAGAGGCTAATGCTCCCATGAACCCAAATGTTGGTATGACGGCTACTAGAGTGAGGGACTTCACTAGAATGAATCCTTCTGAGTTTCATGGTTCTAAGGTTGAGAAAGATCCTCAAGAGTTCATTGATAAGGTGTATAAGGTTTTGATGATAATGGGAGTGATGCTGGTCGAAAAGATCGAATTGGCCGCTTATCAACTTAAGGGTGTTGCTCAAGTTTGGTTCAACCAATGGAAGGAAGACAAGGCGGCTGATGCGGGTCCTCTTAATTGGGAGATATTTAAGGTTGCTTTTCTTGATATGTTCTTTCCCCTTGAGATGAGGCAGGCCAAAGTACTTGAGTTCATCAACGTTCATCAAGGTAATATGAGTGTGAAAGAGTATGCTTTGAAATTTACATAATTATCCAAATATGCCCCTACCATGGCTGCCAATCCTAGGATAATGATGAGTAAGTTTGTTTCGGGTGTGTCCAAAAAGATGGTTAAGGAATGTTGTACCACCATGCTGATCAAGGAAATGGATATTTCTGGTTTAATGATTCATGCTCAACAAATTGAAGAGGACAAGCTTAAGGAAAGGTCTAGGGAGGCACAGAAGGCAAAGACCAGTGATGGTGACTTTTCACATTTGCAGTCCGATGGATATGGTCATTCTAAATTCCGACAAAGGTTTTTTGGTCAAGGTTCCTCTAATGCTTCGACTCCAAAGTTCATCAAGAAAAGGGTGTCTAACCCTAAGCCTCAAGGAGAAAATGGTGGTGGAAATGGATCTTCAGTTCTCGTATGCCAAAAGTGTGGCAAGAGTCATTCGGGAAAATATTTGATGGGTACAAATAATAGTTTTGGATGTGGTAAGAGTGGTTACCACTTGAGAGATTGTCCATCTAGAATCGACAAGGGAAAAGATGGTAGGCAAGCTCCACCTAGTGGTTCAGGTTCAAGTGCTCCAAAGCAAAACCGATTCTATGCACTTCAAACTTGGCATGATCAAGAGGGTACTCCCGATGTGGTTATCGATATGTTGAAAGTCTTTCATCTTGATGTTTATGCTTTGCATGATCCCGATGCTACCTTGTATTTTGTGACGCCATATGTGGCTATGAGATTTGATGTTTCTCCAGATATGTTGTTAGACCCTTTTTCTGTCTCTACTCCTATCGGTGAATCTATTATGGCTAAGAGAGTCTATAGAAAGTGTCCCATCTCTTTATCCCTTAGAGTCAACTTATGTTGATCTTGTAGAGCTTGGTATGTTGGATTTCGATGTTATTCTTGGTATGGATTGGCTCCATTCTTGTTATGCTTCTGTTGACTGTAGAACCTGAGTGGTTAAGTTTCAATTTCCAAATGAGCCCGTCTTAGAGTGGAAAGAGGGAAATTATATGCCTAAGGGACAGTTTGTTTCTTGTCTAAAAGCTAGAAAGATGATTTCTAAGGATTGCATATACCATCTTATTTGGGTTCGGGATATGGATTCTGAAATTCCTACTCTTGAGTCGATCCCCGTTGTGAATGAGTTTCTGGAAGTGTTTCCCGATGATCTACCTGGTGTTCCTCCCAAAAGAGAAATAAACTTTGGAATTGACCTTCTCCCAGATACACTTCCTATCTCTATTCCTCCTTACCGTATGGCTCCGGTAGAACTTAAGGAATTAAATGAGCAACTGAAAGATTTGTTGGATAAGGGTTTCATTCGACCGAGTATTTGTAACACCTTGAATTTGAAAAAAGGCTAAAAAAGGTTAAACGAGCAAGTCAAGAACCCAAAAGTGGACCATAGAATCCTCTACGGAGCCTTAGACAGGCCGTGTAGGGGACCACAGTCTGTTAAGGGGCCGGCTTGTGAACTTTTTCCAAAACCTGCCCCAACAGGGGTCACCTAGAGGGTGCCCCAAATGGCCCGTGGTGACCTAGATGGCCCATCTAGTAGATCATCAAGTCACCCAGGCAGAAAGGGTCTCACCCCAAGTCACTGTTGAAAACCACGGACGTCTAAACGGTCTGTTAAGCTTCACACGGACCGTGAAGTTGTCTGTGAAGGAGACTTGTCAGACTTAGAGTTTAGGGTCAACTTCAAATGATCATCCGTGAAGTTGTCTGTGAAGGAGACTTGTCAGACTTAGAGTTTAGGGTCAACTTCAAATGATCATATCTTTCAGAAAAATGAATTAGGTGGCACATGACCTATCAAATTAAAGGCCTTTAAATCCTCTTTCTAACGCCACCAAGTTTGCTCCATTTGAATTCAGAGTAAAAAGTTATGCCTGTTTTAGTGGAACATTGTCAGGATGATGAAGCTTCACGACCGGCTATACGGGCCGTGAAGCCTTAGACAGCTCGTGAAGCCCCTCTTGACAGTCACCTCGTCAGTTTTCAAGTTATGGTCATTGTAGTCTTTTCCCAAAGTGTTTGGTACCCAAACTACGTCGTTTTAAACCCCATTGCAAGACCTATAAAGGTGAATTAAGCCCCAAAACTATCAATTTCAATTCATTCTCCTAAATTCCCAAAACTTGACCAAATTCATCCTCTCCAAAAATCTTCTCTCTAGATCAAGAAAGAAGAAGAAGCTAGGGTTTTTTAAGTTCAAGTCTTCTTTCTTCATCATTGCTTAGGGATTCAATCAAGCTATGTAGGAAGTTTATCAATTGGTGGATGGAACCCACTCGAGCCAATAGGGAGGCTGTGGCCCCCGTGAACCCAAATGTGGGTACGACGGCATCTAGACTGAGGGACTTCACTACGATGAATCCTCCCGGAGTTTCATGGTTCCAAGGTTGAGGAAGATCCTTAAAAGTTTATTGATGAAGTATACAAGGTGTTGATGATCATGGGAGTGACGCCGGTGGAAAAAGTGAAATTGATCGCTTATCAACTTAAGGGTGTTGCTCAAGTTTGGTTCAACCAATGGAAGGAAGAGAGGGCGGTTGATGCGGGTCCTCTTGATTGGGAAAAATTTAAGGTTGCTTTCCTTGATAGGTTCTTTCCCCTTGAGATGAGGGAGGCAAAGGTACTTGAATTCATCAACCTTCGTCAAGGAAACATGAGTGTGACGGAGTATGCTTTGAAGTTCACACAATTGTCTAGATATGCTCCTACTATGGTTGCCGATCCTAGGGCAAGAATGAGTAAGTTTGTTTCGGAAGTGTCCGAGATGGTGGTCAAAGAATGTCGTACCACCATGCTTATTAATGATATGGACATCTCTCGTCTAATGATGCATGCTCAACAAATAGAAGAGGAGAAACTTAAGGAGAAGACTAGGGATTCAAAGAGGGCAAGAAAGGATAATGGTGATTTCTCCAATTCAAGGTCTGGTGGAGGGAATGGTTCTAGTGAGCAAATGGTATCCGAGTGTCGGAAGTGTGAAAGGAAGCATGACAGAAATGCTTAGCCGGTACAGATGATTGCTTTGGTTGTGGAAAGAGTAGTCACAAGATAAGGAATTGCCCCTCTAGAGGCGACAAGGGTAAGCATGGTAGGCAAGCTCCGCCTAGTGGTTCGTGTTCAAGTGCTCTAAAGCAAAACCAATTCTATGCACTTCGAACTCGACAAGATCACAAAGGTTCTCCAGATGTGGCGATTGGTAAGTTATGGTCTTTTAGCTTGTGGCTATGCATTGTTTGATGTTGGGTGTTTCGTTGCTATGGTATGAATCTATGCATGGTTAGTGTGTTTAAGGTCGACCTTGAAATCCTTGTGGAAACTTCTTAAGTGTTTACTTGTATCAATGGTTTCGTGGTTGTTAAGACTTTGGTGTTATGTTTAGGTTGAGAAGGGATGGATTTGAAAGGGTTAGTGAGGTTTTCTAACAAGGGAGAGATAGTGTGCTTCATGGTTGAAACACGTGAGTAGAACTATGTTGATTTTGGAAGAGACATTCCTTGTTATGGTTTGATATGTGAAAGGTCGGAGGCGATGTGATGTCTTAGTATCTCTATCTCTTCCTTCTATCTTAGGGTCTAGCTTGAGGCCTTAGCCCCTCATGGTTTCACTCTTTAGGATTCTTGTGTTTTAGTCATTCCCATGTTTCCTCATGCATGCATGCTCATGAAAATTTTGATTTTTGAAAATATGATTTAACTTGATTGATCTCTTCAAGTTTATGTGCATTTGAGTATGAGTTGCATATAGACCTTATGAAATGATGTTTTGAACATGCTTTACCTTGGAGTTGAAGTTTTCTCCTCGAATATGTGCATTTATGTGATTGCATTCATGTTAGGCTAATAGGACTAGTTCTTACCCTCTTTATGATGTCATGAATCTCATTCGAGGACGAATGTTCCCAAAGGGGAGATATTGTAACACCTCAGATTTGAAAAAAAGGCTAAAAAGGGGTCAAACATGCAAGTCAAGAACCCAAAAGTGGACCATGGAACCCTCCACGGAGCCCTAGATGGGCCATGTAGGGGACCACGGTCCGTTAAGGGGCTCGTGAACTTTTTCCCGAACCTACCCCAGGCAAGGGTCACCTAGACAGTGCCCCAAATGGCCCATGGTGACCTAGATGGCCCGTCTAGTGGATCGTCAAGTCACCCAGTCAAAAAGGGTCTCACCCCAAGTCACTGTTAAGTACCATGGACGCCTAAACGGTCTGTGAAGCTTCACATAGACGGTGAAGTTGTCCGTGAAGGAGACTTGTCAGACTTAGAGTTTAGGGTCAACTTCAAACGATTATATCTTTCAGTACAAAATGAATTAGGTGGCCCATGACCTATCAAATTAAAGGTCTTTAAGTCATCTTTCCAACGCCACCAAGTTTGCTCCATTTCAAGTTCGGAGTAAGAAGTTATGCTTATTTCAGTGGAACACTGTCAGGTTGATGAAGCTTCACGGCCGGCTATACGGGCCGTGAAGCCTTAGACGGCTCGTGAAGCCCCTATTGACAGTCACCTCATCAGTTTTTAAGTTAGGGTCATTGTGGTATTTTTCCAAAGTGTTTGGTACCCCAATTGCGTCATTTTAAACCTCATTTCAAGACCTACAAAAGTGAATTAAGCCCCAAAACTATAAATTTCAATTCATTCTCATAAATTCCCTAAACTTGACCAAATTCATCCTCTCCAAAAATCTTCTCTCTAGATCAAGGGAGAAGAAGAAGCTAGGGTTCTTCAAGTTCAAATCTCCTTTCTTCATCATTATTTAGGGCTTCAATCAAGGTATGGAGGAAGTTTATCAATGGGTTCCATCCACCCATTGGCAAGTAGAATCCCCTTCTTTCGGTATGAGGGATATATTGGATTCCATGATATAGCTCTTATGGTCTTATTATCAGTTAAAGCTAATATCCCAAAATGAATAAATTTCTTTAAAAGCTTTCTTATGTCTCTTATTTTAAATGCATTGACCATATCTTATGATTTATACGTTGTTGCTTCTTTAAGCCTTTCAATATTTTCAAATGTTGATCCTACCTTATATGTTTAAACTCTTCATGCTATCAAGTATATTTATGTACATTGCTCCATACTTAATACATTTCATGTACTAATACGCTCCTACCTCTCACACTCATGGCTAGTTGAATGTTCTACCGGACTTTAAGAGTTGGTGAGTCCTCTTGTTCCGAGTACTGAGACACATTTACTTGCTTTACGTCTTTCTAGTTCTTGGATGATGTACGTAGTGTATGGGTTATGTTCCAACCACTCCTTTTGATATTTAGATGGCTTGTGTAGACTATGATAGATTTCCGCTTTGTTAAACTCCTTTATGATATGAGGTTGTTACTTTTGAAATCTTTATTTCTAAGTGGCTTGTGTAGGGCCTTTTGGGATTCTATACGCCATGTTACACCAAGGTTATACCTTGGGTCGTGGCATATTTGTATACGGTTTATGAAAAATTCACAATAAATTACCCTATTTGTATATTGGCAAGCGAAATATACGAACGAAGTTCTAAAAAATTCCTAAATGTATAGATACAGAATTTGTATATACTTACCGTAATTGTATATTCGCAAGTGAAATATACAATTGGGCAAGCGCCGCACAAAATATAAAAATCAGGGCCTCCATAGCAATTTAAACTATAGCTATGGAGCGCAATTATCGAAATTATAGCTATAGAGCTTTATTATGTCTATTATGTTTGCTATTTCTAAAATTTACTCTTTTTTATTAATTTAACATAGTTTATTTTTGACCTTTTTCCAAAAAAAAGAAATTCAATATAATTCTTCAGCCCAACCCAATATATGTGCACATCCAATTAAACCAATAAATCCAACTCCTAATATCTTTTACCTTGTCACTTAGTTAAATCTTATTTGTTTTTCTTTCTGTGCATATTGTGTTTTCCTTTTTTTCTTTTTTTTGTTAGTCTTAGTGGAGATCCAAAATAATAATAGCGAGGGGCTATGGCACGATTTAAGATTTTCGGTGGGAATTTGGGGTTGTGATCACCCAGAAAGAAAGAAAGATTAGATTTAGCACAGAAAGAATAAAGGGAAACATGATATTAGCAGGAAGAACACCCATAAAGGAAAAAAAAATCAAATTTAGCAAAGTAACGAACAATGACGAAACTAAAAATCTTATTAAAGGTGTTCAAACTTATATCGTAAAATAAATCTTAATAAATGAGTTCATCAATTAAATCAAACTATATAATATTTAATTTTACCATTTTGCTTCGTTGTTTGTCCTCCGAGCATACGCTATATTTGAAATGTGTTTTTCATTGAAATTGTAACTCAGCAAAATAAAGTAATAACCTTCTAGGTCATCTTCTTTGTTTTTTCGTGTTTTCATCGTTTAAAATTTTTCTATAGTTTTTCAAGTCATTTATGACTTATTAGGACTAACACGACGGTCACCAGAAGTTCGTTTGATTTTTATGCAAGTTTCTGTGTGTTATAGCTTTTGAAATTTATATGTTTGACTTCGGTCAAAGTTCACGTAAACAACCTCAGAATATAATTTTGATAGTTTCGTTAGTTTCGAAATGTAGATTTTGGTCTACATGGACCTTTGATTTGGATCTCGAGGCTACGGGGGTCATTTAATTTTAAGCAGCCTTGTGACTTTTTACTAAAATGGATCTTGGGGTGTGGAATTTATTTTTTATTGAAACAACCTCCATTGAAAGTTTTGATATTTTCATTGAGTTCAAAATATCGATTCGGATAGAATAGCATAGTATGTTTGCCTGCATGAGGTTTCGAACGAATCTCGAGTAGCCCGTCGGAGCATTTCTCAATTCCAAGTCTTAGTGGTGCAACCTTTGCTGGCGTGTGGTGCTTTGCACTTAGGCATTCGCATGCTTGGAGTCACATTTGAGAAGACCAATGAAATTGAACTTCACGATCGTGAGTTTGATATTGCGTTTGAGAAGGTCAAATATTTTTATCTTCGCATTCATGTAGGGTCAATTGGAACTGGTCAAAGATTGACCACTGCGATCGCGTAGGCTTATGGTTGTCAGATATATTGTCGATCCTTGGAAATTTCAGATCATTTTGCTCAAATTTTTCACTCCATTGAAGTTTGGTGTAGCTCGGTATTGAGGGGAAATCATTGGAAATTGCTGAAAATTGATTGGGCATTGCTTGGGAGCGTTGTGGGGGTTGATTTATATCACCTTTATTTTGTAAATTTCCATCAAATTCCCTCTTTTTTTTATTCCTAAATGGTCTATTCTTGAGCTAGTTGATCATGGGTTGTTTTAAGCTTTGATTATGCTTGAATTGTGCCCATCTTTGGGCATAAGTTCCTTGAGCTGGTGTGAACCTATTAGCGGAGTTAATTTGTAATTTTTGCGCATGGATCCCATAGACCCATTTTTTTACTCAATTTTAAATTTGAGATTTTTATGACAATCTGGATATTGATTCGCTCGTGTTGATGTGTAGATCATTAATTTGATAGAATGACATTTTTAGGAGGCTACTCGAAAATGAAAAGCTCTATTTTAATGAATTCAGAACGTGTGTGTGATCGACATCAGGATAGGCTACGACTTACTGATCTTAGACTTAGATCATTGATTATTTTAACATGATGAATTGCTAGATTTTAGGTTGAATTAGCTAGTATAATTCTTGTTGATATTCATATTACTTTGTTAGCCTTATTTCAGGTTTATTTGAGAATAGCATTGCATACTCTTGCTCTTATTGATATTATTGCTTCAGTGATCTATGTATGGTTTGGGAGTGCCATGTTATTGCTTTGTTAGGGCCTTAGCCTAGGATTGATTAGTTGTGCCTTAGACTTAGCCTTGGCAGCTCGTGTGGCTTAGATTTGGCTTTGATCAGACTAGGATTAGGTGTGACCCTTTAGTTTGGAATTTGACCTTCGAAAATCTTTCTAATATCAGCTTTGGGTTGATTGTGGTATAGTAGGTGCTTAGTCATGTGCTAGATTTTGTATTCTCCTTGTGTGATTGGATCCCCCACTCTCGATGTAAGATTTTAAAAAAGAATCGGCTCTAGTTGTAGCTATCTCAATGTAAGATTTCGAGAGTAACTTGGTTTCTCTATGGCCAATCTGATGTAAGATTTCAGGTAATGCTAGATCTGGTTATGGCCAATCTGATGTAAGATTCTGGGAGGAACCAGATATTCTGATGTAAGATTATAGAAGATGTTAGGTTTGTGTGGCTATCTCGACGTAAGATTTCGAGAGTGGTTGACTTTCGTTATAGCTATCCTAATGTCAGATTCCAGGATGAGCTATTCTTGCTTTATGACTACCCTGATGTCAGATTTTGAGAGATTTCATGCTTGAGTTCCTATCTGTGGTTCATGGTTATTCCTAGCACAATTTCTTCTTAGTGTTAGCTTTTGTGTGTATTCGTCAGGCTTATGGGGTCCGATCGAATTATTTATTTTACTTTATCTTTGTGTGCACCTTCTAGCTTATAGGCTCCAAATGAATTGTAGATAATTTGAAATGTTTTGGTATCCTTTTAGATTTTCTTTTTGTAGTTAATGGTTTACTTTATAGTTATTATTCACTTTTACTGCCTTACTGGCTGCTTAACTTATTCGCTTTTCATTATGCTTTTGCAATCTCGAACTCGGTCAGTGTATGATGTTTACGGAGTACACATTATTTTGATACTCATACTGCACTCTTCATCTTTTTTTTTATGTAGCTTCGAGCTCTAGTCGACTGCATTGATTCTCGTGTAGTGCAACTGATAGTCGAAGATTAAGGATGAACTTACTGACATCTGAAATTGACTCATCTCCTTCTATGTATTTTGATCAGCCTTTTTGTATTCTAAGATAGACTGTATATTTATATTTGTCTAGTCTTGTACTCGATCATCGTAGTAGTTTTGTACCGATGTCATCAAATTTTGGGATGAATCTTTTGTATCTTTTTCCCTTATAGGTTATGTATATATGTATGCTAGTTTATGTCATTTTATGCAGTTCTTTCTTTTAGTTGTCTTGTATCTTATCCTCATTTATACTTTCACTTTCTAAGCCCATTACTCCTATTTCAGGATAAGAATTGTCTTACCTATTGATGAAATTTAGTAGATGACATCATGACTTGAAATTTCAGATCATGACGAAAAATTACTTTAAAAAGTTCAGTAAAATAATCACCATGCATCAATAAGACAAAAGGTTGGAAGGTAACAAAATAGAATAAACTAAGAAACTTTAGTGGTGTCCGACTAGTGGAGATGATGAAATTTTAAAGAAATGTTGAGCATACTTTATTTTTAAATAATACTAGTAAAATTATTTGAACTTCATACGGTGTGAAAAATATTGATAATTTTTTTTGTCAAGCACTTTCAAATATTTACATATAAAATTAATAATATATTATTAAAATCATAAATATAAATATTTTTATTATGTTTAAAATTTATATTAAACTATATTTTTCATTATCTGATGTTCCTATAAAAAGAAAAATAATTAAAGAAATTTTTTACTTATAAATATATGTATTTGATAGATTTTTTTTTGGTAGATTTAATACATAATTATATTAGTATGTCTTCTCCAATAATATTCCAACATTCCTGAAAAAAGGTTTCAAGAAATTCATTTGGCCCATTTTTATTGTCTCCATTTAAATCATAGACTATATAGTCTTCACCTTCTTTATATTTGGCAATCTGAACATTTTCTTATTTTGAGCCTGTAATATCAAGTTAGAAATGTTGTCCAATATTTTTTTGATTATTCAACACGTATGTATCTCTGAACTGGTCCCTAAAGGAAGTAACAACTGCTACTCCAATTTTTTCATTTCTATTCACAATATCCTTCTAAATTGTCTGAATTTCACCAATCTGCAGTTTTTTCCTTCTTCCAATGACATGTGAGTGAGATTTTTTTGTGTTTATGTCTTCATCTTTAAATTATTTCATACCAGCCTTCTGCTTTAAGTACTTCTCCTTTATGTATAAATATTTCCTGAGTTTTGCTTCAGCTTTACTTAGCTCAATTTTACTTCTCTATGAGGGTGTGACTTCTAGTTGTATCTATCTCCTTCACATTGATTACATCCTTCAATGTAGCTATTTGATCAAAAATGTTATCAAAGGTTTGTTAGCTCCATAGTGCAAGTGATTTCTTGACCTTTTTATCCTGACCTAAATTATGTAAATGAATCTCCCATTAAATCTATCACACATGATTCTTTAACAATATTATGAAGTTGAAGATGTTTAATCCATAAATTAAGAGATTTGAATGGTTTGATCATAACTTCTTCCATTAAACTACATTGAACTAGTAGTGGAGCACGATTTGAGTCTTGTCTAGCCATATGTTGCACACTTGGAGAAGATATCTAGAAAGTTTTGATTGATCAAAACTCTATCCAACCTTTTGAATATGCATTCCTCTACCGTCCTATCATTCCACCAAGTATGCTTACTTTCTGTAGTGATTAGTTATGTCAGAGCACTATTATTAATACAATGAGCAGAATTTTTCGTCGTTGCATGAGTAAAAAGAAGACCCCCATGCTTCTGCTCTTTTTTTAAAATGACATTAAAGTCCTCTCCTATTATCCCTGGTTCGCAATTTACCTCAGTTATTTTCTCATAATTCCAATCTTTCGATTACATTACATCGGGTATACACCTAAATTATTTGAAAAACTTGTTTTATAAATTGAATCTCATGATTATCTATTGAGGATTATCTAAAACAACCTTTCTTGATCACTATTTTTTCAAAATATTTATATATATAATGATGAGTTTGACACTGCATTTTAAAAATCAAATCTTCTTTTGTATTGATCTAGATCTTCTCGATCTTGAAAAAGTTTCATCAAAATATGAATGAAAAATTATGTCTCGTGTTAAGTTTTATTAATCTCTCAAAATATTTTTTGTGTTAATAGATCTTATGTTTCAAAACAGTAAGTCCTATCGTTGATTATTGAAATTATCCCTCTTCTTGTTGCTCTTTGTTTTGATCTGAAGTGGAATTTTAGATTGTACCTCTTTACCTTTTTTTACTTTCACTTTTTAGATCAGGTATCTTAGGTGATAAATATCTTACTTTATCAGTACTTTGTATATTCGCCTCTATGTCTTCATCTTCCTTCCTTTCTTATACTTGTTGCTTTTGTCCAGGTGAGAGTAGTTATAAATTTGATATCCTCTTTTTATCTGACTCAGGATCCATTATGCATAATGAATTTGGTGACATGTTTTGTTATTTGTTTATCCTACCCTTCTTGTGTGTTATCCTTTGGCACCTCTAGACACCACAACGTTATAGTTGAATCTACCTCCTCTGTTTTTTCTGATTTTATTTTTTAGATTTATTTTTCTTCTTGAGATTCTTACCGTTCTTATTTGGTATGCTCTTTGAAGTTGATTGCTTATGTTCTTTGAATTCTCATACCACTTAATTCTTTGTTGAGTCTACAATTTGTGCACCTGCTATCTCCCTTGTATTCTTATACTTTTCATTTAAGGCCTCAAAATGATTTTCTGTATTGATTGATTTTCTTAATTGTTACTTTTTCTTTAGTGGTTGTTTCTGGTTTCACACTTGCTCCTTGTCCCATCTTTCGAAATTTCTATCCTTCTTATGATTTTTTTTTCGTAAATTGAAATTTCTCTTTATCAATATCTCTCTGTCTTTTCTTTCTTTTTCGTGTTTGGAGATAATTTCTCTAGGTCTTCGAGCTTTAGAATTACCTTTTTAGGTTGCACAATTTTCTTAATTTTCTTGACTATCTTTTCCTCCACCTTTTTGGGATATAATTCTGGTGCAAAGTATAATATTCCTTTCATTGTGATCTTGTATTCTGCAATTGACACAATATTTTAGAAAATAATTATATTTAATTCTGACCTACTTCTTATTTCTGTTTTCTTATTTCAATGTTGCTTCTTTTTGATGAATCACCTAGTAAAGTCACTTTCACCTTAATCCTAACACAATTAAGTCTTGTTTAATTTATCGTTGTGATATCAACTTGAAGAGGCTTACCAACAACCTTGGCTAATGAGAACACTGTGTATTTCACAAAAAAAAATTGAAGGAAGGACTAAAAATGATATTCATGCAATTGTCGTTGTAGTTTTCTCCTCAGGATCAAATATTGAATCTCACTTTAATTTACACATGCGATATGACTATTAACATTGAGTTAAATAAAAATAGATTTTTAAAAAAAAGCACATAATCTTATACGATAGCTGCTTTGATTAGAACATGACAATTTCTTAACAAACCAATATTACATTAATCTTTGAGTTCTCATTGTTTGAAGATCATCTTTTTCAATTCTTTGATTTTAGGCATATCATACGAGACATCACCAATAACTACGTATTGCAATTTTCTTTTTGTATATCATCTCTGTCACTTTCTCTTCATCCCAGATAATTCTGGATTCTCCCAGTAAATATGACATATGTTTCATAGGAATAGGTTTAACAATTGTAGAATTGAGACACAACTTTGAAGCATAATCTTGGGGTGTGTCTGTTGTTGGTTGGGGTTGGCCCACCTCAGGAGGATGTTGACCTGTTGAAGTGATGACTATTGCACCAAAAAAGCAGACGGTAGGCAAATTGGGATTATTGATGGCTAGGAGCCTAGGATAGTTGAAAGCATTTTAATAATTAGAACTTAATATTCTAGTTAGTCATGACTCGTAAGGGTTCTCTTTTTGGACATTTGACAATAGATCTTTGTTCTTGTATTTTGAACTAGAGTAATATATATAGTATTTCATCAATTTTGAAATAAAGAGACAAGTATTGAAAATACTCTTAAACTTGGTGTGAATTATTAGTTTTATTCCTGAATTATTGACAGTCTTAAAAGCACACCTTTACTTGACTAACTAAACTTAAATACACTTGTGATCTTCCACATGACATAACAAGTGGTCTCAAATCCTTGTAGGAGCATGCGACTCTTAATAAAAAGTCGAGAGAAGTGTTGAAAATACCCCTAAACTTGACGAGAATTTAAAGGTGTATTTCACTCATGTTGCAAGATCGAGGGTGTATTTAAGTTCAGTTAGTCAAATAAAGAGGTGTTTTTAAAGCTGTCAATAGTTCAGAGATGGAACTAATAATTTGCGCTAAGTTTAGGGGTGTTTTCAATACTTCTCTCTAAAATAAATGGTATTTTTTAATTTGGAAACACTTCTTAAAAATTACTTACTTTTAGAAAATAAAATATATTTTACCAAAGTTTATTTAGTAGTTTTTATTATGTAAAGGTAAAATTAGAAAAACATCATTGATAATTTTTTAATTATAAAAAATACCGCTTATTTTAAAATAAATAAAAAAATTTAAAACATCATTTATATAAAATACTTCTATCATTTTTTTAAAAATAAATAAAAAAACTAAAAAGATCATTTATTTTAGAACCGAAATATTATACTTTCCTATGGACGAAAAAAAATAAAATTGACCGTCATTTTGAGGGATGAGGCTCCTCTCCATTACTTATCCTCTCCATTTCCCCAAGTACCTACTTAGATAGCAATTACATGTCATGATTAAAAATCAATGATTGATATTTAATTACCTAAATTAAGGTCTAACCATGATTAGAATAACAAATAATTTCTTTATTTACTTTTAAAAAAATTATCAAATCCACTATTCTAGCAAAAAATTCACTATTTTCCATTTGATTAACGAGCTCTTCTTTTTTTTTGAAAAAAGTATTTTCTTTTTTTCATTTTTAGTCATATGGCAATGGTTAAGCCTTATTGAAAATCGTTACACAAACTAATCAACATATGATGTTAAAAAAATAAAAAAGAATATTTACAAATTTTAAATTAAAAAAAAATTGCATGATGTTAATTTTTTTACTGTAACTCAGAGTTTCAAAGAATTTTAGAAATAAATTTTCCGTAATAAAAAAGAAAAAAATTGTTTTTAAAAAAAAGAGCTCATAGTAAATATGAATAGTGAAAATTTTAAAATATATTTATGAATGAAAATTTTAAAATAGAATTATGGAATTGATATATTTTTAAAAATAAATAAAGAAATTATTTGTTATTCTAATCATGATTTAATCTTAATTTAGATAATTAAATCTCAACATTTGATTCTTTATTATGATATGTGACTATCATCTAAATAGGTACTCGGGGAAATGGAGAGAAGCCTCGTCCCATTTTGAGATAGTAGCATTAGTTTAGCAAAAAACAAAGAAAACTTTCCCTCGCTGTAAAATTTAGGGGGCGGGATACTGTTTTTAAATTGGGTGTGAATTGTGAATTGTGAGACCTAAGAGAAGAGGAAATGGCTCAAGAGGCAAGGCTCAACCTCCGAATGCAAAGGGAGCTTAAGCTTCTTCTCACCGATCCTCCTCCCGGCGCTTCCTTTCCTTCTCTTACTTCTTCCTCCTCTCTTTCCTCCATTCATGCCTGTAAATTTACTTCTCTTTTTCATTATTTCTCATTTATCTCCAATTATCATCAATTTCCTTTTTACACTTTTGCAGTAATTGAAGGTCCTCAAGGAACTGTGTATGCTAAAGGATTCTTTAATCTCAAAATTCAGATACCTGAAAGGTTGGTTCTTCTTCTCTTTTTTATTTATATTATGTGTTGTGTGGTTCAATTCTTGACCTTTATTTGTTTGTTTGACCAGGTATCCCTTTCAGCCTCCCATTGTCACTTTCCTAACACCCATTTATCATCCAAATATTGATAATGGTGGCCGTATTTGCTTGGATATTCTCAATCTCCCTCCAAAGGTTTGCCAATCCATCATTTCTAACTGTATCAGATTACTAGTAACTTCAATTCTTATGTGACAACTGGGGGTATATCAGAGTTTTAAGGTCATAATACTAGTGTTGAGGGCATTTGAAAGCAGTTGTAGAATTCCGGTTGAGAGTTAAAATCATGTAGTTAAATAGAACTTGTATGTGTATTAAAATTGTCCTTGTCTTTCCTTATTTTGTACTTTGTCTTCTAGATGTAGTCAAATCAATTCCTTTTTATCACATGACAATGTTCACAATTGCTGATAGTTTCTGCTTGCTGGTTATGAATTGAAGGGTCAAATCTTCTCTTTGCGAAAGCTTTCAAGCAATTTTCTTCTATATTACTGATCAAGTAATGATATTCATTCTGCTTGAATTATCTTACTGGACTTCACACATAGGGAACTAATGTTTAAGAGTCTTCACGCCCCAATACACTACGTACTGATTACAGAATAATAGCTTAACTTAAACACCATAATTTTCCTGTTTATTATACTGTTTTTGGATCTCAGATATCTATTTTTTCTGCGTACATGCAATCTTTGATATCTATCATTCTATAATAACTCTCGCAAATTTAACAAAAGTTTGTGTCTTTATATATTGCTAATAGTGGTGGTCATTTCAATAAAGCAGGGAGCATGGCAGCCATCTTTGAACATTTCAACTGTCTTAACAAGTATAGGTTTGTTACTAAGTGAGCCAAATCCTGATGATGGGTTAATGCATGACGCGGTGAGTTAATATTCTTGCAGTGTGGTAATTTGTACTAGAACCTACTCTGTTTGATTGTAATGTGCTCATAATGCCTATTATGCGCAGAGCACGGAGTACAAAACAATAGACAAGCATTTGACCACAAGGCAAGATCAATGACTCAAAAGTACGCCACATCTGGAGCAAGTGATTTTGGTGGTCATGACCAAGAAATCCAAACTCTTACAAATGCAAGAGAAGGAATTGTAAGCAGATGCTTAGATGAACATGGTTATGTTTATTAGTTTTTGACCAAATCTCACACGTGATCCCTGCAGGTTGAAGTCGAAGAATTAAATATACCAAAATCTGAGGTCCCTGATCATTTTGTGAACCAGAAGGGATTATGTGGACTCAGCAGAAAGTTGTCACTAGACTCTGCTGGACGTGCACAAAGGCATAATGGTGAGACTGCAAGTGAAGTGCCTATTGATCATATCTCAAATAAGCAGATGGAAGTTAGCAAACAAGGTATGGAAGAATTTCCCATCAAGTGTGACTTGAATCAGGATGAAGTACAACAGAGAACCAAGAAACTATCTTCAGAAATTGTGAGTCCATCTAAAGTTAGAAATGGCGAGAAGAAGAATTATATGGCAAAAACTCAATGTTCTGCCAGTTTGGAACCCCAAAGTATTTTTCTGAATCATGCAGATACACAGGCCTTGCCACAGGCTGTAAGAAATTCAGGGAGAACTGCCAGTCCACATAATAGTGAGATGAGAAATGTCAGCATAAATAAGACTACAAATAAGCTGTTGCTTAAGTCAACTGATTTCAGCCAAAAACACGAGGATCTTGAGAAGTTGCAGGTCAAGCCTCAGCTGTCAGTCCAACTTCAGTCCACTGCGTCATGTCAAACTCTTTCGTTGTCAGGGACCCCTCGTCATAACAATAAGCAACCTCATAAAAAGGCTTCTGATCAAAATGGAAATGGTTTCTACACGAGGCATAAGAAGCTGGGTTTAACTGGCAGGAGACATCCTTTCGACACATCCAGTTCATCTCAACGTCATCAGAAGTGTGATAAAGAAAATTTAGCTCCATCTCAAAACCTACCTGCTTCAGAATCTGATGCATGCACTGACTCAGCGTCCAGTTTATTTTTTACTTCACAAACTGGTGATACTTGTGATGCGTGGACTAGGAAGTCATCTAATCGATGTGGGACTTTGAAGAATCTGCCACTACAAGCTATAGAGCACTCAGGAGAGGGTAAGGACAATAGCTTTCAGTTGACCTCTCAATCTGGACAACATTCCACAGCTCAAGTTAATCATCCCCCTTCATGTGAGAACTTATGTGATCATAAGCAACCCAACCAAGATGAGAATATATACTATAACAAGAACATGAAGCAACAGGAAAAAGAATCACCACAATGTGAAGCTGTGATTGTATTGGACAGTGAGGATAGTGAAGATGAAAGGAGTGTTCATAAAAGGTCCAAGTTGTCGCTAGCGCGAAGACATGTGTCAGGTAAGCGAAAGGCTTAACTTTTGATTTGAATTTTCCTTTTTGGAAGTTTATGCTGTGGACATAGAAAACTTGTATACTATGATATGCCTTGTTGGTCCTTCGGGGATCCCGGCCCTCTGTTGTCAAACTTTTCCTTCTTTTCCAATATCTTGGCCTAGTATTTCTAGGCATATTATTTCAAAGGAATGTGACAAAAGCACCTAGTATGATTAAGAAATTGGTGCCATACATACGTTTATTGCAATCTTTTTATCCAATAACTTGAAATGTTTGTACATTTTCATTTAACCACCTTTCTTTTGATTTCTCTGTAGGAAAAGTAATACTAGCACTCTCCTGTAGCAATATATGCGATTCTTTTTATCATATGGAAGTTCTAAAATGTTTGACATCATTTCATAGAGATGATATCTCAGATGGTCACTCAACTTTAAATAGTTCACTTAGAAAGTCATTCAACTTAGACTTGTTCACTTAGAAAGTCACTCAACTTTATTTTACAATTCAAAAGTCACTCAACTATTGGTATTTCACTTAGAAAGTCACTCAACTATTGATATTTCACTTAAAAAGTCACTCAATCAATTTAAATGATTTTTTCATTAAATTTTATTGAAATCTAATTTTATTTTAAACTATGTTTTAAAGAAATAATAAAATATCTATTTGAATTATCTTATTAACCCGCTCCAATAATTTAATTACTGTAATTTTTTTGAAAAAACGTACAGTAGCAATTGACTAAAAAAAATTCTCTTTTCCGTTTTAGCAATTGCCTAATTATAATTAAATAGGCTGAAAATGATTTTTTTTTTAAAAAAGAAGAAAAAAAAGTCGGAATCGAGAAGTAATCCAAAAAAACGCACAGTAGCAATCTTATTATTTTTTTTAAAAAAAATAGTTTAAACAAAAAATATATTTCAATAAAATTTAATAAAATAATTAAAATGAATAACTTATTATTTTTTTAAAATAAGTTTAAAACAAAAATTGTATTTCAACAAAATTAATTAAAAAATTATTTAAATTAGTTGGGTGAACGTTCTACGAAAAATATTAATAATTGAGTGACTTTCTTTAAAACATAGTTTAAAATAAAAATTAGATTTCAACAAAATTTAATGAAAAAATCATTTAAATTGATTGGGTGTGACTTTCTAAGTGAAATATAAATAGTTTAGTGACTTTCTAAGTGAAATACCAATAGTTGAGTGACTTTTGAGTTATAAAACAAAATTGAGTGACTTTCAAAGTGAACAAGTCTAAGTTGAGTGATTTTGTAAGTGAAATATTCAAAATTGAGTGACTATCTGAGATATTATCTCCATTTCATATTTACATATATTTTTCAATTATCAATAATTTAAATTCATTAATATATTCCAATTATAAATCTTGACGGGATGTGTCTCTATCAATTTAACTTTTCAAACTCTAGTTCAGTATTCCTCTTTCATTATCACCAAGACATATGTATGTCAAAATAATCCAGTAAAATACCATCTAGCGAAATGAAATGAGGCCAAAACATTTTAGAAAGGGAAACTTTAAAAAATAGCACACATTAGGCATTCTATAACTATAGTTTGTTTAATTACAAATAATAGCAAAATGTTGAGGGAGGAGGGAGGAGAGAGGCGAGCAAAATTTGGACGAGAGAGGAGAGTGTATTTTTTTCGCGAATTTTAGAGGAAAAAATACAAATACAAATTGATTTGTATCAAAATGAATATATATTAAGAGGAGAGAGGCGAGCGAGATCGAGAGAGGAGAAAGGATTGTATTTTATATTTATTTTGCATTGTATTTTGTATCAATTATATTCGAAATACAAAGAATTGTATTTTGTATTTATGTTGCATTGTATTCTTTATTTATTTTGTATCAATTGTATTTGAAATACAACGAATACAATTGTATTCATCCTCTCTTTGATTGGATACAAATACATTTGACAGAGAGGATGAATGCATATTGTATTTGTATGAATACAAATACATTTGATACAAAATATAAAATACAATTTTTCAAATACAATTGAAATAAAAATACAAAACTTTCTCTATATTTGATTGAATAGAATTGATACATAATACATTCAGAACTCTCTCCACCTTGCGTAAGTATTGTTAACGTCATGTTTCACATAGTATGACACATGAAACAAACCTAAATCCGAATTCATAGTTTGTTTGAGATATATTCGGTGTATTTTCAAAGCTTCCATTTTCCCATACCCTACTTTTCTAGTACACCTCTCCTTGTTGCTAAATAACCAATTTGTTGGCACCATCGGATCCATATATACCAATCTCAGAGGCCCCTGAACTAGGGACTGTGTCACTCAACCATGATATGAGTGTCCAATGGTGGCCCCTCTTCAAATTTTCCCCAGTTCCATTCCTGGTATGAGATTATTTGTTGGATAATCTAGAATTTGCCACAGAACTGGTCCAAAACTTCCATTTGCATATGATTCTTGGAGGACTAAGTTTCCGGAATCCAACAGTATAGGCATGATTTATGATGATCTTCAATCTTCCACGAGTATCAACTATAACTGCACCAGACGAATCAAGAACAGAAACATCAGAATTGGCCACCCAGATGGGATTGTATGGCACTTGTACATAGACAATAGCTAAGTAGTGGTTTGTTGACATAGTTGGGCAAGTAGATGATGACAAGGTAAAGAAGCCTAATTTGAAAATGCCTTTGGCAGAAGTTAAATTCTTCCAGTCTCGAACTAGACTACCTTGTTTGAAGGTGTCTCTTTCTGCATTGTGAGCTGATAACAAGCAAAAAACAAGGCAACATGAATGAGCATTCTGCAAATCATAATACTACAGAAAATATGTACGCTCGTGAATGTTGTGACGAAAACACTAACTTTATATAGGACCTTTTTTCAAGGATTCAACAAGAGAAGATACCTTTAGGTGGTTAAACTAATAGTACGACTGTTTGTCCAAGCTAGTGGTTAGACTAGCTTTAATTTAGCATGAAAGACAATTAAGGGGTTTTCAGAGAATTCCACATTCCAATGTTGTTTAATCAGTTCCAAAAGAGTTTCATGCTTCACCCAAAAATTAAGAAACTTAAAGGCATACAAGCATCACTTGATCTTCCATTCCACCAAGTATATATGCTACCAAAATTCCCCAAATCACTAAAGCCTACATGTACTCATACAGTATGCAAAAATTTCTATGTCTTGATATAAGACTGGTAGACCTCCTAACTTTTCCTCTTCAGTCAATATAACAGTAAAGCCTCCTCCAATTATCCAAGGCAACTGAAGATATGTTAATTGTTTCATGTCCTCCCGTAGTTGTCGTCTCATTTCTGCATTACAAGAGGCATACTGTGAGAAATATTTCTTGGGCACTGTTTGAGTGTTTAGTGCCATCTACTTCTTCTGACAAAAATAGTTATATATTTCCTGTACTGTTAGCCATCGTTACCTTATGCCCAAGACTTCTTCTGTATGGTTCTATGGCTGAAGCAACCTGAAAGGCTTTCATTAGACCTATAAAACTGTATTAGTGTCACCTATTAAGGTTAGTCAATCTCTGAAAGTTGAGAGTTGACCGACCTTATATTCCAAAGTAGTGCTTTATTCATCATCTTTGATTGTATTTAAAGGCCATGCCCCTTAGGTAGTTGTCTGATGGGTGGAGGCTGTTCTTTTTTTCATTTTTTCCTCATTTTGTTTCACATGATTGTCAGTGAGCTTCTTTGAATGTCTTATCATCATAGTCAAAGTCATTTCAATTATAACTATATGTAGGCGTTTTCTTCCAGACACCCCATTCTGCAGCAGAGTATAATGTTGTCTTGATTATACTCTCCTTGTTCTGTCCCCACCTTGTGTGTTCCTCTTTGATATATAATGTGTTTGGACTGGTGAACTATTTTATTGGTGAGTTAGCCTCAATAGCAATAGGTTCCTGAGTTTTTTTCTGGGCTGCTTGTTTCAACAAAGAGCCAGTATTCTGAGTTTTTGTTGTGTTATTCTTTTCTGTATTTCCTTCCGCAGATGTGTTGGATGTTGTTAATTCTTAGGTTCTTAACTCCTGTCTATCTGATTCTTGTTCTTCGTGCACATTTTTAATACGTATTAGAATTTTCTACTCTTTGTACTGATCATTGGCTGTTGAGACTTTTAAAAAAGATTACTCTATCCATGCTTTGACAGAGATTCCTCTCATGTTCCGCATAGAGGAATTATGTGTATTCATCACATGGTTACTTAGTTTTCTTTTTTGAGTGATTTTGTTGGTATTGTTTGATATTTGATGGCTTCCTACATTGAATTCTGCAGTTTGTCTTTTGAATCTATTTTTGTCTTTTCTGAACGGGCTTTCCTAGTATTCGTTGCAGTTCCAATTTTATCATGGTGTTCTTTCACTTTGTAAAACCATGCTGTTCACATACATCAAAATGTCTCTGGCAACATTCCTACCAATATTTGAGAGAATAATCATGATCATCTTCTTCACTGATCTTTTATCCTTTGTCGACTTTCACTTTTGCGCAGCTGGGTCTTTGTTTGATTTTTGGTTGGCATGTCCAGTATTAGGTGTCTTCCTACTGCCAAAGCAACTGAAAACTCCTAGGTGAAAAAACTGGGAAACTGACCCAGACGACTGCATTCGGAGGTGATGTAAACCAAGGGTTCCAGATGAAGTTATGCTCGATGATAATGTAGTTCGATGTGTATTATCATTTACCTCTTGCGTAGTAGGCAGAGATGGATAGCATCCTCCACTGCTAGGGCCATCATCAATCTAGAGTAGCTGGTGATGTAGGTTTTTGGTTGGTCTGTTTCCAGTATAAATTACCATGGCACTTGGTCCAATGATTGTTTTTCAATAACTAAAAGTTAATGAAGGGAATCAGATAGCTACAACTTCAATTTCTGTTCAATTACTTGGGTTTGAGAGTGGATTGCACAAAATCTATCTAAATTTTTTTTGTCTGAGTTAGATTTCGTTCAATTCAATTTGGTTTGGTGCTGTGCAATGCTGTTATGCACACATCTATCCATGTAATATAAACTCTTTGTACATTTTCTTGACTTCATTTGACTGATCCAAAAACACCATAAAAACACTAATAACCATTGTAACGTCTAAATTGTTGAGCCTATTTGTGCTTATAGCGCAGATCATTAAATCTGGAATATTTCAAATATACAAAATTTTCAAGTGTGCTCAGTGCAAATTTCTCAACGAACAAAAGGATCATTGGTTAGAGTTGCACAACTAATAGTAATCATACAAATTAGCCAGTGAAGAGAGGTAGTTGATGAATATGAAAGTTTCAGACACAAAGTAGCCATTAAAATTTTGAGATCCCTCATCTGCCGATAAAAGTAAGCATCAGAATAAGCGATCAGAACTTGTCGGGATTCACTTGTAACATCACACAATTTAGTTGTCAGTGGATTGACAGACTAATGAATTTCTATCCTCACTTCGATTTAAAAATTATCACACAAAACTGGTAAAAAGGTGAAGATTGTGCTACCATCACCGACCAATGGTCTATGGTACACACTTGAAATTTACTTCACACAAAAAAGTAGTTTTATGGACTCAGGGATGGTCGGCAAGGTGGATTTACACCATTACAGACCAATCTGAAACTAGTAATAAATATTTAGATTATGAGAAAGAGAGTAATCAGATAGGAGCGAAAGACTAAAATAAATTTATAATCACAAATAACTTCATGTGAACTATGCTTCTATTCACTCGTAAAACGAATCAAAATAACAGCCTCAGAAGGAAGGCAGTAGTATAGTCGTAATCATGATTTTCATCATAAACGCAAAACTACATCATCATCGGCAAAAAAACACTTAAAATAAATAATAAGAAACGGCCGACTATCTAATCATTTAATCGGCGACAAGACAAAAGAAAACCCTAGTAGTCAATGGAGAATAAGGTAAGAAAATGATGGAACTTATATAAAGAGGAGTAATAAAGGCTAGGGTTTTATCCAAGTCGACATTGTGGCTTAGAGGACAGCCCAATTTTGAATCAAAGCCCATTAACAAAATGACCCAAACACATGCAACCACTAATTTTTCTTCTTTTATTTACGGAGAATGGCTTAAAATATCCTTAAACTAATTTACTTTAAGGAAAAATTATTAAATTACACAGCTTTAAATAAACTATTTTCCATATTTTTCTATATCTTTTTAAAATCTCTAAAATCCCTTATTTTAATAATGTATCTTTATTAATGTATCTGTGCTTTCACTAATGTATCCGGATTGGGAAATATCTTATTTTAATAGTGTATCTGTATTAATGTATCCGCGCTTTCACTAATGTATCCGGATTGGGAAATCCCTTATTTTAATAATATATTTGTATTAATATATCCACGCTTTTATTAATGTATCCGAATTGGGTTAATTTTAAGGTATTAATGTAATTAGAAAAAAAGTAGGGATAGATAATAATTTCATCTTTACACTATGTGATTTATGTAAGTTATACTTAATTTAACCCATATTCTGATCCACCCATTCAATCACCCACCCACCCAAAACTCCATTATTTTGAACGTGTCGTTTTATTTGCAGCTCCAGAAAAGACGATTCCGACAAATATGGTGGAGGAGATCAAGGCCATGGAAAGGGAGTAAATGGCGGGAATTGGAGAAAGCGAATGATGATGACGAAAGATGAGGATGGAGAACCGAATCTGATCAGTTCATCGAAAATCGAATGATTGAAGGGTGTAAGAGGCTATTGATTATCAGTTCATTGGAAATCAAAAGATTGAAGGGTGTTTAGAAAGGTAATGGCGCCGGATTTGAATTATCACTGTTTCAGGCAGAGGAAGAAAAATGAAAATCTTGTTAATCAACAAAATATATCTTCACCGCCAAAACTGTTGCTGATGGCGGAGTTATGCCGAAAATAGTTTAGGTTAATGGGTTTTTACGTTTAGAATAATTGGGTCTTTAGTTGGGTCAGGGTTGGGTGGATCCGGGTTGGGTTCAGTTAAATTAGTTTTAGTTAATTAATTTTCTAGCAAATCAAAATGTGACATGTATTAAATGAGAAAATTAATTAATTCAATTAATGAGTCGTTTATGAATAAGGGTAATAAAGGGCCACAAAGGTTAACCCCAAGGGCATTTTGTGGCCAATAGGTTAACGAAGAGTATTTTTGTACCAATTCTAATAGTTTAAGGGTATTTTAGGCCCTTCTCTATTTTATTTATGAGCAACTTAGTACACTACATTTATTTAACATCTCATTTGTTTGCACTTAAAATAAAATTTTAATCTTAACCATTCAAATCTTAGTCATTAAGTTTGTTTATTTTCAAGACTGAATCTTAATTATTCAAATCTTAATTTATAAGTGTGTTTGTTTTTTCTTAATTTACAACCAATTAATAGATTTAAATAGGTCTGAATGGTTAAGATCTATAACAAAGTCTTAATATCATTAAGATGTTTGTTTATAAATTTCTATAAAGATGACAATCCACTGCTATTCCATCTACTTTCACCACCATCACTATTTCAACCACAATCACCACTACCTACCATCTATAACCAGCATCTCAGCCCAACCTCAACCATCACCATTAACCATTAATTACAATTATCACCACCAATCATTATTACATTCACTAATCATTATTGATAATTATCACAGTCAACATTATATTTTGATAACGCCATCATTATTCATCGCCACCATTAGCTATCAATACAATTCCACTACTAATTATCAGCTGCCACCACCAATAATCATGGTTAATCACTATTGCCAACCACTATCATTAGTGAACACTATCCCAAATCGACACACACAATCATTGTTGTTCTACTCACAACCACTATCATCAGTCAACACCATCCCAAATCGACACACACAATCACTGTCGTTAGTCATCACCACCACCAATTGTCATATGAAAAATTTAAAATATTTTATTGATATAATATTAGATCAAATTAGTGTTTTATCTGAATTTATATTTGTTGGGTATTTGCGCTTAATTTCTTACCCATAATTGGATTTCCTTTTAGGAAAAGGAAAACATGTAATCTAGATATTTGGCTAGTACTTCTAACATAGTAACATTCACAATGTAGACCTAGGGGCTATGCGATTTTGTGTAGAGGGAAAAACGGTGTGACACAAGTGTTATGTTAACACTTGTGCGAACCTCTTTGTATTCCAAGTAAATTATGTGAGGTTACTTCTCTCGATATTTTGTATTCTCATATTTATATAGTGAATTGCTCATCTCCTCTTGTAGTTGTAGGTCGATTGACCGAACCACGTTAAATCTTTGGGTCTTTTGGTATATTTCTCGCTTGTCTTCTTACTCATGGTCTTTCGAGGTTTGCTTTGTTAGCTTCCGCATGACATCCTAATTATTTTGATCCTAACAATAACTATTATATATTAAAGAAAGACAAATTTTATACATTCAGGTGTTGAGAAAACAAACAACTTTAACTATTTAGTATTTAGATCTTAATGCACATCTTAATATTCAGATGTGCATTCAGATTTAGACGACTTAATCTTAATGAAAGCAAATGAGGTCAAAGACTTCATTTAATACATATTTGATTCAGATTCAGATAAAACCTCTCTTAATTTCAAGCCAATATGAACATATTTAATACATATTTGATTCATCAAATTCTTGGTAATTGATAAAATATATTCACTTTATTTATATTTTGAACTCGAAAATTAAATTTTGACTTCCATATGTAGTGTAATATTGAGATTTTGATTGTGCAACGAAGAACTCAGATAGCGGTGCATGACCGACTACAAACATAACTTTAAGACGGAGAAGATAAAAAAAATTGATTGCCAAACTTCAATTCTAAGATTACCCGAGTTTAGGCATTACTTGTATTATTTTATTTTGGATATGCAAAATGCCTAAATGGCCTATGAAGGCGTTCTCGAATGTAATCTTAAGTACTTATTCAATATACTTTTTCATCAATATAATAGCTACAAATATTTATAGTTTGTCTATCTTCACGTACGCACACACTACTTTAAAATGTAAATTATTGCACAGATGTACACCATTTGTAGCTATATTGATGCTTACACCTACAAATCTATCACAACATACTTTCTCTTGTGACCAAAATAGTACAAAGAAATAACTAATTCATACAAGAGCCTATATTTGTAAAATATATCAAATTATTTGCAATTTCGGAATGAAATTTTTACAAAAATATTGATTTTTGCTTTCTTTAATGTCTCTTTCTTGCTTCATCTTAGAATAACAATTAGCGTCCAAGGTTTTCATGAAATGAGTGTTCAAGGATTGTAAGTAAAATAATCTAATAGAATTACAACGGAAACATCAAGTAGTAGGAATATTGATGCTTGAAATTACAAATTAGTCTTTGTAACATGTTAAGGTCTCGATTTCCTAACTTCATTGTTTGTATTCTACAGATTCACATTGCACATGATTTGTGAAAAAAATTGAGATATAGAATACATGTTGTATATTTGTTTATGTAATAGTGTTCAAAAGTTTATGGTCAAAAACTTTTCAAATTTAATTGATTGATGGAGAAACGAAGATTCTTTTAAATTTTGCAATTAAGTGATGTAACTAAAGAATTTATTTAAAATTTTTAATTATTGTAAAGAATAAAAATAATCTTATAACTGAAACTTTATATATGTACTACTTTAATTATTCAATTCAATATATTATAAGAGGCTAGAGCACATAGCTGGCTGTCAAAGTCTCTAGTTCAGCTGTGTGCTTTTCCACATATAGAGCTGCTTGGCTTATTGGTTGTAGTAGCACTTTTTATGTGTAAGGTCCCAGGATCAAACCTAGGTATCATCACTTTTTTTATTCCTCTTTTTATTTCAGCCTATTTACTCATTTATAGCTTTTCAGTGGGGTCCAATTCAATTCTCTCATTTTTTAATGTGTTCTCATTAATTAAAATGTATGTTTCATCATTTATCTAATTTAGTGTTAATTAAAAAGGAATATTTCGTATTACCTAAATATATTTCCTATTCATATTTTAGTTATTCCATTTTCTATCTTACATAAAAATATTTTAAATTTTTAAATGTCATCAAAAATATTTTGTTTTATATAGTTAAATATGTATTATTATTATTATTATTATTTAAGAAAACCTTATTTACATAAGTAAATTTTTACTATAAAAATAACATACAAAACAGGTACTATAAGTAATCCGTTTAATTATTTTATTTCTCCATCTTTTTATCTGTAAATCATGTCATTGAATTTAAAAAAAAATTAAAAGTACAGCAAATAAGACTCTTCAAATTTTATCCGTGCTACATAAATTGGGACAGAGAGAATAACATATTATTCAAAAATTATATAAATTTTATAAGTCATAATAATTAACAACTTATTTTTTTTAGAAAATATATATTAAAAATTAAGTAACTCTCCAAATTTCATCTGTGCCACATAAATTACGACAAAATTAGTAATATATGTTGGGCCCGTGCTGGCACGGGCTCACGTGTCTAGTTAATCTTATATATATGTAAAAGAGAATCCTAGGCCCACCTACGTGGCAGCCTTAGAATTCAGGATTTACTTTTATGTTTTTTTTTTCGAATTTTTAGGTTTCTTACCCCTATTTTATTTTTACCTTTAAACCCACTTCTTCAACTCTTGTGTCCCTTCAAACTGTTATATCCCTTCGGTTGCGTCTCTTCAAGAACTACCTATAAAAACTAGGCAAATCATACCCATTGTTGTACCTTCTTCTTCGTGAAAAATTTCATCCCTAATTTTTGTGGTACTTTGCCAATTCCTTAGAAGTCTACTTTGGATCTTCACCAAAAAAATGATAAAACAAAACTATAATTTCCTTGTAGTTTTTTCCTCGATTCAACATATCAAAAGAAAACTATTTCAACTGCTCAATTCTTAAACAACTGAGCACATCCATGACAATTTTTTTGTTCATACCTACTTCTTTTTGTGGGCTTTTCCCTTTTGTCATCACTTTGTCCGTCAACTTATGTTAGTGTTTTATTCAATGATCTGTAAAATTTTTATCCTTTATGAATTTGTATTGAGTTACTTTTGTGTTTTTGGTTATGAAAACTTTTTTAGCATTCTTCATGGAATTAGAATTGAGAAAGAGAGAATAAAATCCGCTGTAACTTGATAAGGTACTTGTACATATTAATATATTTTATTGGGAGTTGAAATGTTGTTTTATTGATCATATCTCCAAAATGTTTTAAAGTTTGGCCAATATGGAAGAGTCACAATCCTTCGAAAAAGTTATAACTCTTTGAAAAAGTCACAACCCATTGAAAAAGTCACAACCCATTGAAAAAGTCACAATCCTTCAATGTGAAAATGTATCTACTTCTAATATATTTTATAATGTAAATAAATATGATATGGAATATTTTGTAGGATTTGGGTTTAAACTTTTGGTAATAGTACTTATCCGGCTTCTTTGAGATAATCAATTAATCAGACCAATAGTCCATACAGTTGCTTAAAAAAATATACTATGAAATATATAATATGTACTAAATTGGGTGTGTGAAGAAGAAGAATAGAAAACTTAGAAAATTTGTGGTTTAAAAATGTGAGAGAACCCCTGTATTTATAGCCAACAAAGGGTAGTATGAACAAGTGCTTATTGTTCCTTATCAAAAAGGTCACAACCTTCGAAAAAGTCACAACTCTTTGGAAAAGTCACAATCTTTCGAAAAAATCACAACTCTTTGGAAAAGTTACAACCCTTCGAAAAAGTCACAACTCTTTGGAAAAGTCACAACCCTTTGAAAAAGTCACAATCCTTCAATGTGAAAAGGTGTCTTCTTTTAATATATTTTATATTATTATATAAATAAATATAAAATATGTACTAAGTTAGGTGTTTAAAGAAGAAGGTGAAGAAGAAGAATAGAAAACTTAGAAAATTTGTAGTTTAAAAATGTGAGGAAACTCCTCTATTTATAGTGCCAACAAAGGTAGTAAGAACATATCTTTATTGTGCCTTATTAGAAAAGTCACAACCCTTTCAAAAGGTCACAACTAATTCAAAAAGTCACAACCCTTTAGAAAAGTCACAATTCTTTGAAAAAGTCACAATCTTTTGAAATAATCTCAACCCTTCTGAAAAGTCACAACCCTTTGAAAAGATCACAACTCATCGGAGAAATCAAAACTTTTTGGAAAAGTCACAACCTTTTTGAAAAAGTCCCAACCCTTCAATGTGAAAAGGTGTATGCTTTTAATATATTTTATAATCTAAATATTTAAATAAATGTAATATAATATAAAATATAAAAGATATACTAAATTGGATGTTTTAAGTTGGAGGTATTATAATAATTTAATATTCAAGTTAGGGAGTTCATGCTTTTAAGGTAGTATAGATAGATAGATAGATAGATAGATAGATAGATAGATAGATATAAATAAATAGATATAGAAGCTGATTGATAGATAGATATATAGATAGCTATAGATAGATAGATAGATAGATGTTATCACATATTTTTCACATATTTCTTCTTAACCTTTCACATTATTTATTCAGAAAAGTTTAAATGTTTCAATTACTACTTTTCTATTCTTTGTTAATGGTCAATATATGAAAAAAATTGGGGTGTCTCAATTATTAAAACCACTGCTACTTGTAACATTTCTTGATTCTCCTAAATACTTGTAATTGTTTTTATTTCCAATATTTTTTCCAGCTGGTGCCCTCAAAAATAATAAACATGTGACTTGATTCGTTCATAATTCCTTAGTTGTTCTTTTTTTTTTCTTTCAAAAACAATGTATTTCAAAGTATTTTCATTTTTCAAATATGATTAAAAAAGTTTTTAAAAACTTAATGAGATCTTTTTATGATTTTCTAGCTCTAGAATAATCAAGGAACACACATTTGAGAATACGATGGGCTGATATCATTCACATGATAAATTTATTATGGTATTTTTAGGATGTTTATGGACAATGACATGGAAGAGCAAGGAAAACTAGTAGATACTGGCTAAAGAATGAATAATAGGCCATCAAATTGAGTATCTTATACTTTACATGCACATATACCAAACAATAGAGAACGTGATAATTGACTAATCTATGAAAAATCATTCAATATTGAGAAGCCAATTATATCAAAGAACAAATATTATAATTGAAAATATGTAGAAGATAAAATTCATTAAAGAGTAAGATTTTTACAATTTTTCAAGTTCTTAATATATGTAATAATACAAAATTTCTAATTTTTGAATATTAGGAAATGATCATTCATAATTTTAATGAGGTCATGGGTTACCGCGTGAAGGCGAGTAAGTTATCTAGTTAAGGGGATAGTTAAATAGGATTGAAACTTCTATGGAAAATTCTTTTGATCTTTTAATATATATATATATATATATATATATAAAGCTGGGTATGGAAACGGTGATGTGGCACCTCTCAATGGCCTCTATTAGTATTTATCTTTTTTGTGAGATTTTTGACATTTTTTTCTATTTTTCTATCATTTTCTGATAAAAGAATTAACTATGTTCTACCTTATTTAATTAATAAAGACATTTAATTCATATATGGCTTTCGTCTTCCATGGTTAATTAGTATCATTTAATTAGCGAACTATTTAGATTTGATAAGAACCTCCAAAAATATTAAAACCTAAATAATTAGCTAATTTCAACATCTCTAACAATTTTCATTTTTTTTCCTGGTAGTGCTAATTTAATTTTGTAGGTAAAAGAAGATTACTGAAACAAATGAGAAGAGAAAGAAGTTGAGAAACGCAATCTGCCAAAGCCATTTGGCATTTTGAAAGATGGGAGATGGTATTTGATGCAGTCCAAAGTCATGGGTTACATTTTCTAATAGTACTGCAAATTTTCATTTTGTGGTTTCATTGAATTGTCATTTCTTTCTTTGGAATTTTCCTCATATTTTTTGAAGGTGTAGATTTTTGATGAAACGAGTCTTGAATTTAGAGGAATAAACTTTGAAAGGTATGTTTTAGAGCGATAATTTTCATGATCGTGTTTATCAATAATATATTTGCATCATGCGAAGTAAAGAGAATTCTTCATATTTTGAAATGTTAATGGTAATATTTATTTTTTATTTTTAGTATAAAAATATTACATTCGAGACATTAGATATATTCTTACCTTCTGATTTTTTATTTTTTATTTTCGTAATCTATATCTATATATCTAAGTATACATATAAAGTTGGGCATATATAAAATGATATGACACCTTTCTATAACCAACATTCATATTTATCATTTTGCTCTTCTTTATTTTTTTTTGGCATTTTCACTCTTTCTTTTCATTTACTAATTATTATTTATTTTTTAAATTCAAAATCCATGTATATAGAGGTGTTCACGGTTTGGGTTATAACCGACCCAAACCGAAAATCGACCCAAACCGATTAAATAAATCGATTTTTATTTGGTTTGGATTTATATTTTTTAAAATCGATAATATTTGATTTGATTTTGAATTTATTCAAAATAACCGAATCAAATCGACAAATTATGTGTATATTTTTTATAATTATATATATATATATATATATATATATATATTATCTACTTTAAAAGAGACAAAAATAAAAAGTTAAAGGGCCAAGTCATTCCTCTTGGCCCAAAACCCATCAAGGGAAGTACATAAAAAAAGAAGTCCCCATCCAATTCCTCTTAGCCTTTAGGTCACTAGAGAATGCAATAACCATCTTGCCTTCATCGGTGAATCTCAGCGAAGTGAAGACAGAGAAAGAGCAACAACAATAGACATCGGTGAGGGTGATTGTTTTCATCTCCGGTAAGCTTTATCAAATACATTAGCTGCCGCAACTCACAAGTTACTTTTCTGCAACTCTTCATCCGTTTGTTATAGGTAAACTATCAACTATTGAATCTTATTAATAGGCTGTCTGCTAGTAAATCAAATTTCTCAATTTAAATGTTTGATTTTTTTTTAGATTGAAACAATGGATGTTGAAGGTTTAAAGGTGGCTGAAAAAGAAACTACATCCACGTCAACACCACTTCAAGCACATGGTAACACTCTTAATACTTCTACAAGTTCTACTGCGTGCAATCCTGCTAAAAAACAAAAAAAGAACTATTGTTTCTGGTCAAGGTCCTAGTCATGGAGGGAGTGGTAGGGAAATATCACAAATTTGGAATCACTTTGAAAAATTTCTTGGTAAGAAGGGTGGACAGAGGGGAAAATGCAATTATTGCTTTAAAGAATTTTCTTGCCCTAGTAAGAATGAGACTTCTAACCTATGGACACATTTAAATGGTAATTGTGCCAAATCTTCTTTCAAAATCATTGATAGGATGCAACAAACACTAAAACTTAAGCATATTAAAGAAGGAGGACAAGGAACTTTGGCAAACATTATTTATAATGTTGCTGAGGTTAAGAAAGTCATTGTTGAGTTTGTTATTCTTGATGAACAACCATTTAAAGTTATTGAAGGGGAAGGGTGTAAGAGATTAATGACACTCATTTTGCCTAATTATGAATTACCTTTTCGCATTATCGTTGCTAGACAGTGTTTAGAGATTTATCAGGAGGAGAAAAAAAATCTTAAAAAGCTTATTAAGGATCAACGGGGGTGTCTTACAAGTGATACTTGGACATCAATTTAAAATTTGACTTATATGGTCATTACTGCTCATTGGATTTATGATGAATGGAATTTGCAAAAGAAATTTCTAAACTTTTTTCATATTCCAGATCATAAGGGTGAGACGATAGTGATACGCCCAAATTACACCTCCCTTAAGAAGTATAAGCGGTCGTTGTCAAGTAAAGAACCTAACAAAGGTTAGGATCAATCCCACGAGGAATATGGTTCAGACTTAGCCTAATTTATGGTTAATTGTACATTAGCCAAGTTATCTCTATAAAAGGGGGGAGTTTGGAAACTAAAAATAATTATTGATTACTGTGTAGTAACAAGTAAACAAGTAATAGGATTTGCAGTTTGTAATATCAATATGAGAATGGAACTAGGGCATGTGTGTTCCCCACAAGCTCTTAACTTAGTAATCCTAATAATAGTAATTCTTTCCTAGTGTTTAACATGCAGAGTCGGTAAGTTAGGTATCTCCTAAGTGATTGGTCCTCCAAATAGGGAATTTCACCACGCAACTTGGTCCGTCTACGGGTGTATGCTTTACTAACCCTTACCTTTGACCCAAATTAGCCCTCAGCGCATTTGGTTCAGATTATTAGATAGCGGATTATCACGCTAAATCTCTATTGTTTAAACTCTTTCTCATTCATTACTTCCTTGGTACGACAAGTATGAATGAGGCAGGTTCTAACGTTGGCCACCGTTAAAAAGAATTTAGAATGAAAATGTTAATTAACAATACATGCATAAACACTATTCCGAAATTACTTAATTATTAGTCTTACTTTCTTAATTACTCATGGTTCCCACAACCCTAGTTGTGGATTTAGCTATTCATGCTTGAGTATTCACAATTCATATTAGGGTTTGAAAAATAAATCATGAACTTACAATTAGAATAGATGAAATCTGGAATCTTGAATTGAAGAACAAAAGTAAATTTCATAAACCAAACTTCAAGAATTAAAATGCTAAAAGTGTTTGCACAATAATTCCCAAAGCCAAAATAATGTATCTTAAAACGTCTAATCCAAAAAACTATCTCAAAAAAATGAAAATTACAACTTATATTTATAGAAAACAAATCCTAAACTAAGTAGGAAAAGGAAACCCAAGAAAATTTGGTTCTAGGCAGTGTCATCTACGGCTGGCCACCTACGGCTTGTCAGAGAAATGATGGCTCGTAGGTTACTTCGTTGTTCAGCAGTTAACCATATTCTTGGAGAAGTCCACCTACAACTCGTAGGTCTAAGCACGACCCGTCTTGTTCAACCGTCGTTCAAGTACTGAAACTCATCCTCTCTGAAGTTTTCTACGGTTCTACATCTACGGTTCGTAGCAGGAACCATGGCTCGTCATCCTCAATCGTCGTTCCATACGTAGCTCAAATTTCAAGCACCTGAACCTACGACTCATAAGTCAACTCATACACCAACAAAAATCCTGCTGCTGCAATTCTTTCACTTCCGACTGCTCCAAAACCTATTTCCTGCAAACTCAAACACAATACCATCACATCTAATAACAAAATGCTTAAGATGCATGCAAAATTCTAAGTTTAATGCATCAAAAGTACCGCAAGTTCACGGTACATCAACACCCTCAACTTAAAATTGTTGCTTGTCCTCAAGCGATAAAACAAACTCTAAACGACACTTTGTGCATAAGCAACCCACAATTCAAGCAATCACACAACATTTTCTAAATCATCATCCTCCTAATTTAATTTCAGCACAGTGCAATTTTTCTATGTAAACTCAACAAGCTAACTCATGTGGATCAACACATGACATAGACATACCAATAGACACATTCACATACACAGACAACAATTACCGAGATACTGATTCTTTAATAATGTAACTTGTGCCCTTACCGCAAAGAAATCCCCTTTTCAAAAAAAATTCAAAATTTCGTCAGGGACTCAGTATTCACTCACACTCAGAAACGAATTCAGTACAGTTTGTGCTCAATACCATAGGCTTGCCCTTATTTTCTCCGCTTGGACTTTTCAAACTATTCACTTAGGATTACTATAGGACTTTCTTAGCTTGTAACGTAGGCTTAGGGTTAGGTTTGACATATCTCGATATTAAGTGACTTTTCTGCCCTCCTTGATATTACATTGGCTAATTTACCTCTTTTACAACCAATTCTGACATCACCTTGCTTTATGCTCCTTTCCTTACAATTCATTGAAACTTGAGTGTGACTTTTGACTTGATCTTCTTGCTTGATTCATCTTTTCTTTTCATTCTTTTTGTTTCTTTTTGTTTAGTCACACTTCAACATTTTTGCTCAGTTTTTTCTTTCTTTTCTCTACACACGACTCTTTTCATATCCTTTCTTTCTTGTTTTCCTTCATAATAGCCACCCTCAACTTATTTGTTTAGTGAGAGTTGAGGTGCACAATGTCCTTAGGAAGGATCAGGGCCAAGATTAAGGTATAACTTTGCAGTAGCCACCCTCAACTTAGGCTTTTGGCCTAAGTAGAGGTACACAATGTCCAAGGAGGGACCAAGGACAAAACAGAGTTTTCACAAGATTTTCAGGGAAGGTGAATTTGGTGTATCAAAAGAATGGTATTCGTTAGGCTCCAACATTTGGATCGAAGGGAGCAATTAATCCTTTTGGTTGGTTGCTTTAGGCTTAAGTGGACTAAATATAAAAAATTGCCTATGATTATTTCCCAAGTTCCAGTTTAAATCATCTTAGCAAGACTAATAGGGCAAGTTCTAGATTGGCACGTACCATATGAATGTACAAACAATCTCACACACACACATGGCACCATGTTTCACTATCGAATCATCAATATACCTAGTTCATGTTATACCTTAAGTCATGTTGTCTTATCGATTTCTATCATGTCATACAAAGATCCTACACATTCAACTTATCAAATTCACAGACATAGCAAAAATCAATATTTTGAGGGATGTCAATTTTTATGCTCTATTGCCATCATGCTTTTATTTCAAGGTTATTTGTAAATATTTACTATCCTAAACATGCCGGTTCAACAGAAATTAAACAGTTCCTTGGGAAAAAAGAACACAGGCAAGAAAACCCCAATGAATGATTATGAGTTGAGTTACTCAAACTTCACCCCAACACTCACAATCTATTCACCCCACCCCACATAAAAAGTAGTGCAATGCCCTCAATACACAAATAAAAGTAAGAACAAAGGGTGAGACAAACCTGTGGTGTAGAAGCGTCGAAGACCAATCAAGAAGCGGTGGGTCCAGTTGCCCGAAACCCGCTTTGACAACCTATGCGGCACCCTCAGTAACACCCTCAATAGTACTAGGAGTATCAACCGGAGTACTCCCAGAACCAGATGCTCCCAAATCCAACTCTCGCTCTCTACACTGCCGCATCTGCTCATCAATGCACGACTGTCGCTGAGCTACCTCAATCTGTTTCCTCTCTTTCTTTCTAGCCCTCCGCTCTTCCTCTGTATTAGTAGTACACCCTGAAGTGCGTGTGCACTTTCTAGCCACACGAGGAGGGTTACAGGTGGGCTCATCCTTACTAAACAGTTTGTTGCTTCCAATTGCACACGCAAGTGTACGTGGTCGCAGAAGTAATAAGTGGCTCTTTAAGAACCGGAATATCGAACCCACAGAGACTTGTCAATTAACTATTTACTAAATTATACTAGTCTAATTATTTATTTAAGAGTGTCAAAAGAAATAAAAGAATGCAAAAATTAAATACTAAGATTAACTTACAGTGATTGGGACAATTCCAGGGCTGCAGCATGCATAGGGTTTCATGTATCGCATCTCATGTAATGAATTAAATACGGTTATCAAATTACTGATTTACAGGGTTGATTTAATGATCATGATCTCTCGACCTCTAATCGCCTACTCCAACTAGCTGTCTAACTACATCGTTGAGCGGGGATAGGCAATCCTAATTGGCGAGCATTTATATTTCATCCTGTTTCGTAACCAAGCGAGGTGTTCGTCTGGGCGTCACTCCTGAACACGAATCTAAACAAAGTTAGAACAAGCTCTTTGCATTCTCTGGTCTATCTACCTCTTTATCTCTCGAGTCCAAGAATAGACAATAGATTTATTTCTATGGTGATCAAGCATGAAATACTAAAACAAGAATACAAAAGTAATTTAAACGATAACCAACATTAATTCAAAACAATCGATGTTCAACAATTCCCCATGGCCGCAGCCCCAGAACAAGGGTCTTTAGCTACTAATACCTAAGAAAAAGAAGAAGAAAAGAACCTTAAAAAGTATTAAAAATTTTTCCTTACAAAGTGTCTTCCTTCAAAAGTGTTCTCCCATAATAATTATTTCTATGGACTATTTATAGATGTAGGAAACCCTGAATAAAATAATCGAGTCCAAAACAAATTAGGAACCCAAAACCGAAACGGAATTGGATTCCAACGTGAAAGTGCACCGCCTCAAATATAATTGTGGATGTCTTCAAATCTTGACACGTGGCATAATGCCTCTTTCAATTAACATTCGGCTCTTTCATATATGTATATATATATATATATATTATAATATTAACTTTAATCCATTAAGCTGTCTGCTTGATTTTCCTTCTAGAATCTTCTATTTTTAATTCGTTTTAGCTCCAAACTTCTTCATCTTCCCACCAATTTAATCCTACAAATAAAATACACTATTTAGCACAATCCATAAAATCCACGCTCAAAAAGGACAAATATAAATACTAAATTTGAGACAAATAATGATAAGAAAATATATTTTTGGCCTCAGATCACAGTTCATTAAGCACCACAACGCCTGCATCATCCTTAGGAGTAGACTCCGTTATGGTAGAGTCAACTGCTGGCAAAGCATCAATATCAGCACAAAGTTTTTCCAACTTCGTCTGAAAGGTAGCAATATCAACATTAGGCCCAGGCTGAGGCCTATCCTCATCCGGCTCTCAAAAGCATCAATACACTGGTGCATAGCTTGTATCTTTACCTCCCCAATCTTCTCAGTCCGTGCCTCATATTCCTCTACAGACTTCTGCATCCAAGGCCTAATATGCTGCAAAAGGGTCTCTATTTGAGTCTCCAGCTTGAGGACTCGGGCTAGTGGTAACATGGCAAACCCTGTAGGAGTAGGAGCATGTGGTGTGCTCGCAACCGAACCGGACGAGGTGGAAGGTGGAGCAGTCACATCAGGCTCCTCAATAGTAGCAGGAGTGGTGCCTGCATCTACCATATCAGTATCAAGTCCCTCAGCCATAGGTGGTAAGTCAACTGGGGTATTTCTCCGAGGGGCTGTGGGGTTTGTATCATCCCGTATAAGGCCGACATCAACCGTCTTGGTCACCTCCACCAATCTATCACATCCCCAAAGAGGAACTGTCACCTCTCTACATAGGCAGAAAATCAAGCAGGGGAATGACAAAGTGGTCTTCTCCTGGAAAGCCCTCTCGTGAATCTCGGCTATCAGAATTCAGGAGAAATCTATCTCATGCCCTGCCATCAATGAAGCAAGCATCACTGCACGGTCCTAAGTCACTATGTTATCAGCCATAATGGGGGACAGTCTGGCCCGAATGATGGACCACCAAAACTTGGCTGCAAAACTAAGTGTCGCTTTCTTAATAGGCAACGTCATATCCCAAACCCACTTGGCATTCTTCCTTTCATCAGCAATGTGTCTAGCCATCCAGCATAGTAAACTCTCTCGCTACTCAGTGTCATGCATGGCAGCTCTATTCTGCACCACCCCCATCCGGTAATCAAACTCAGCGGTATTAGTTGGCTGAGCATGCGAAGGGCCGTAAATAAAATGGTGAATTGTGGCCTCCGATAAGTCGATGGGGATGCCACGCACCAAAGTAGATGGAAGTGGGGGCTGAACCAGTGCCTTGGCCTGTGGTGGCAATGCATTCTTTAACGTAGCTGCATAGGAAGCATATAACTTCCTAACCTTCTTCAGGCTATACCTCCCCAGAGTCTCTACCATTCATTCGCATCGGTGCTGCTTGAACAACTCATGAATAAATGACACTGTGTGCAGGCTGCCTGTAAGTACGCGACGCTACTCAATAATGGGTCGGGCTGGCTTTTGGTGTTCATTCTGGAGTAAGCCGTCCCAAAATATCTGGTACATCCCCAAAACACACCATCTGTTTGGATCAGTAGTCCGGTGAATGGGCTCAACCCTGTCATGCAGAGAATCATGAGCTTCTCTAGATTAAGAGGCACTAGAAGCGGATGATGGAATGTAGTCTGAGTCGGAGCCAGACTCAGACTGTGAGGCATGCTGTGAGCCTGTGTCATCCTGGGGCTGGGACTCCTCAGTTTCCTCAGGTGAACTCTGTGCTCCCTCATCCAACTGAGAAGCATCATCATGGCTCCCGGAGTGGGACCTCTCCACTGCCTCAATAAGGGCCAGCTGCCTAGCTTGTTGTTGAGTCATCCGGGGTGACTTAGGTGAGTCAGCCCTCAAGAGAGGGTCATAATCGAACCCACTCCGCTCATCATCTGTGGGTTCATTGATAAGTCAATGGCAGGCCGAAAGGGCTGTGGATTTGGCCCTTCGCCTATACCGTTGGGTAAACTTTGGCGGCATAGTACCTATAGGGACTCATATTAGTACCCAAACATGAAAAATAAAGAAATAAAAACAAAAAAATAAACTACGAAACTTAAAAAATATTCTGAAAAAACCATCTTTTTGGGACCAACGGTTAGTATTAGCGGGCCGTAAAAGCTTCTACGGACTTTAGTTCAGTAGGTCAAATTTTTGGGTCTTTGAAGTTGGAATGATGGTTCACCAGGACGATTCGTCGATGAAACGAAGGACCGTAAGCCAAACTTTCGTTCACAACTTAGGCTACTGCTTCGTTGTTGGGAACAACGGGACCTGACCAACGGTCCGTAGGTTGCCCTACGAGCCGTAAGTCGTGGCCGTCTGTTACCTCTGTGTAGAGTTCATTCTCAACTTTAAGCGAACATTAAATTTCATCATTTATACAACCCAAGAACTTCTAAAACATGCCTTTCAACATATTTTCATGTTATTATTTCTTTCTTAGGGTTCCAATCCTACGATTAGGCGTATTAACAACCACGAAACATGAAACCCTAAGTCAAGAACACATCTAGAAGGTATTAATCACAATTTAACATCAAAACGCAACAACACTCACAGTACTATCCTCCCAAGGGTACGTTTCAACTATTATAGTACTATCAACAAACAATTTAAACCCGAGGTCAAGTAACAACTTTTAATTTTAACTTCTAAGGTAATAGTTTAGGTTCAAAATCAGTACCTTTTAATGAAGTATGAAGTTGTGTGAGTGTGTTCTTGTCACTTTAAGCCTCCAATTTTCTAGACTCCGGAACCGCGACTTGATATTTTAACGAAGAAAATGATGTATTTGGAAGAAAATCAGAGAAAGAAAGAAGTTATAAAATTTGGGGAAGAAGGGGGGGGGGGTTATATAGTTTATGTTGGGTTTTTGAAAAGGTGGAAAAAGGGAGTGAAAGGGTGGGAATGGAGGGGTTTGTAACTGTTGGGAAGAAGAGGGAAATGAGGGATGTTTTAAAATTGAAGAGATTTTATATTTAATGTCACGGGTCGAGTCGAACCAACATCACTGCTTGAACTTATGATTCCCCGTTGACGGTTCGTAGTAGAAACTACGGTCCGATGATGGGAGTCGTCGTTACCCTCTATACTTAGACAAATTAAGGAATCATACCTGGGATCTACGGTAGCCATTTACGGTCCATCGATGGAATGACGGACCGTCTATGGGAATTGTAGACCATCTGCTCCTGTAATTTTTTCAAGTATCTCCTTGCTTTCCTACACACGTAGCAAACATTAGGACTTCCTGTTATGTTTTTATTGACTCTTTTTGGACACAGATCCTATACTACCCTAATCTAGCCAATACTAAGACTCAATAGAACACAAAATTAAATAAGAATCCTAAAAATTCATAAAAATCACTAAAAATTCCTAAAATTAGCTAGAGTTTACATCATGGGTTGTCTCCCAAGTAGCGCTTGATTTAACGTTGTGACACGACATAGACCTCTTGACTACTCAGACTTTATCAAGACTCCATTGTTCAATCAACTCATTGACGTCTTCCATTTGACCCATATAGATTTTGATCCTTTGACCATTGACTTTGAGTTTAGTACCTTCCCTGTTCTCAAGTTCGACGGCTCTATGTGAGAATACTTGGACAACTCTAAACAGTCCCGTCCACTTGGACTTGAGCTTTCTAGAAAACAATCACATACTTGAATTGAATAGAAGTACCAAATCACAGGGAGACAATTCACGCTTTTCGATCTTTTGATCATGGTACTTCTTCATACAAGGCGGAACTTTCATAGGCTCTTAAGCGAAACTCATCTAACTCATTCAATTCATTCAACCTTTGACTTGATGCAGCATCCCAATCCAGATTCAACTTCTTGAGTGCCCACATCGCTTTATGCTCTAGCTCTATAGGTTAAGTGACATGACTTTCCAAAAACAAGTTGGTAAGAAGAAATACTTGTGGGAGTCTTAAATGTAGTGTGATAGGTCCATAGAGCATCATCAAGCTTTCTCAACCAATCAGTTCTGTTCGCATTCACAGTCTTCACAAGGATTTGCTTGATTTCTCTATTGGACACTTCAACTTGTACACCAGACTGTGGATGATAAGGAGTTGCTACGTTGTGATGAACACCATATTTCTCAAGCAATGCCTTGAATAGTTTGTTACGAAAGTGGGAACCTCCATCGCTAATAATTGCCCTTGGTGTACCAAATTTGGAAAAGATATTCTTTTTCAGGAATGCGGTGACACTTTTACCTTCATTGGTTGAAATCGCAATAGCTTCCACCCATTTCGACTCATAGTCAACCGCAACAAGTATGCACTTCATCCCATTTGAACTCACAAACGGATGCATAAAATCAAGGCCCCAAACATCAAAGAGTTCAATCACCAGTATAGGAGTCATTGGGAGTTCTTGCTTTCTTGAAACACCTCCTCTTTGGCACCAATCACAATACTTGGCGAAGTCATGAGTATCTTGGTGGATGGTGGGCCAATAATACCCACATTGTAAGATTTTTTGAGCTGTTCAGTTACCACTATGATGATCACCAACAGGAGACGAATGAAAAGCTTCCAATATACTCATTATCTTAACCTCAGGCACACAACAACGAATAATCCCATCAACACAGAAACGAAACAAGTAAGGCTCTTCCCAGAAAAATTTCTTCACATCAGACATGAATTTTCTTCTTTGGTGGAACGACAAATTTGAAGGCACCACATCACTTACCAAATAATTGGAAAAATCCGCGAACCAAGGGATAAGATCAAAAGAAGCAGCCAAAAGCTGTTCATTTGGGAACGTATAATCTATCTCGATTCCATCAGCTAGTTTCAACATAGCCTCTTCCTCTAATCTAGACAAGTGATCAGCCACTTGGTTTTCTGTTCCCATTCGATATCTCACCTCAAAGTCAAATTCTTGTAGCAATAGTACCCATCGAATCAACCTCGATTTTGCGTTCTTCTTTGACATAACATACCTCAATGCGGAATGATCAGTGTGTGATCTTGGGCATATTTATATGCCCAATTACTACAAAGTACCCACCTTTAACTTAGTTTCGAGGACATTTTCTATTCTAATTGTCATGGTTTGAGTGATTATTGCAATGATTGCACACTAATATACATGATTAGCTATTTTTCAGGGTTCCTAAGAGACCTGTGCGCATAATGAGAGCAAAGGAAACAAGGACGACAGAGCTACCGCAAATGAGGGCCTGGCGTTGTGCCCATGCCAGCCTGGCGCGTTGGTGGCACAGGGTGCTAAGGCCAAAAGTTCAGAGAGGCATTTTGGGCGCACTGCACGGGCAGCGCGCCAGCCCCAAAACTTCAGTGGGTAATTTCTGGCGCATTGCTGGCCCCTTGCCCCAGCCCAGTGATGATATTTCCAACAAAATTGAGTTAATTTAGTATTCCTACTTGGGCCAGAATTAGTTCTTTATTTCCAAAACTCTATAAATAGGACCCTAGGGTTATTTTGTAAAGCATCGACTACTTTTTGGTATGTAAGAGCAAGGAATTACAACTCATCCTAGGTTTCAATTCTCTACTTCTTCTTTAAGTTTGAATTTGATGAAAACTATTGTTCTTGAGTTTTTGAACATTATGAGTGACTAAAAGCCTTTGTTCTGGGACTGTAGCTACGGGTTATTGTTGAATATCAAATTGCTTTTGAATTAATTGTTGGTTATCTTCCAAATTACTTTTGTATTCTTGTTTTAGTATTTCATGATTGACAACCATAGAAATAAACATATTGTCTATTCTTGGACTCGGGAGAGGATAAGGTAGATAGACCAAAGAATACAAAGAGCTTGATCTAACTTGCATATCACTTGTTTAGATTTATTTTTAGGAGTGACGCCCGGATGAACACCAAGCTTGGTTACAACACAGGATGAAATATAAATTCTCACCAATTAGGACTGCCTATCCCCGCTCAACAATGTAATTAGACAACTAATTGGGGCAGACGATTAGAGGTCGGGAGACCATGATCATAAACTCAACTTTGTAAATAAGTAATTTAATAGCCTTAGTTAATTCATTGCATGAGATATGATACATGAAACTCAAAGCATGCTGCAGCCATGGAATTGTCTCTTCCTTATTTCAAACACCGAAAATTAAAGTTGTCTGCATTAGTTACTTTTACTTTTCAAATTATTGCAATAGGTGTATAAAATCTCAAGTTCCTCATTCACTTGTTTTAATTTATAGATTTGATAAATTGAATACAAATTGATTGTAAGTCCCTTGGATTCGACAACCCCATTCTAAAAGAGCCAGTTATTACTTCTGTGATCACGTACACTTGCATGTGCAATTGAGAGCAACAAGCTTTTGGTGCCGCTGCCGGGGACTTAGAAATTAATTTATATTTAATTCTTTTAAGTCTACTAGTTAATGGTTCAAGTTCTAATAAACTTGATCTTAGGTGTTTGTTATTGTAGGCACTATAAGCTAAAGTGTGGCTCGGAAAGGAGATCTTGTTGAACTTGATGATGAACTTGAAAGAGCCCTTCGACTGTAAAGAAAGCTAGCGAACCAAGGGTGAGAACGGGAATTATGACTAGGTCTCCCGGGAAACCAGGAAAAGAACCTAGCCGATGATCGAGATCAAAACTTGGCTGACGATCATGAAGGACGTATGGAAGAAGAACAGTTGGGGATACCGACAGTGATAGCTGCAAGGCCATTCCGTGATGTGGCAGTCCCACTCACCACCAATGTTACATTGAGCATTCAGAAACCACCACCGGGTGGTAGATTTGAGCTGAAACAAGCCATGGTGTAACTCATTAATTTGACTGGGCAGTTTACTAGCCTGCCCCATGAAGATCCCCAAGTGCACATCAGGAATTTTCTGGAGATAAGCGACACTTATATTCCGCATGGGGTATCAACTGATTATGTACAATTGGCTCTCTTCCCATTCTCACTATTGGGAGAAGCGAGGCGGTGGTTAGATTCTGAGCCACCTAATTCCATCACCACATGGGACTATTTAGTGAAAAAGTTCCTCAATCGATTCTTCCCATCGGGCAGAACTGCAAGGTTAAGAAGCGCAATCTTGAGTTCTAAGCAGAAAAGTGAGGAGAATATGTACCAAGCCTGGGATCGATTTAAACAAATGTTGTTGTCTTGCCAGCATCATTATCAGGCAAATAAAGTACTAGCACACACCTTCATTGAAGGTCTTCAATATAATGCAAGAGTACTACTGAATACTGCAGCAGGTGGGCAAGCCAACTGGTTGAACTCTTGAAAAAGCTGTCAGAGGGTAACCCGGATTGGAATGGTGATCCACAAAGAAATATAGTGCAAAAGTCTGCGAAAATGTTAGAAGTGGACCAAATAACTGTACTAAATGCGAAGTTGGATGCGTTAGCAAATCATATTGCTAACAGTTCATGCAGCTATCAATCGGGCATCAAAGAGCATAGGTAAATGCGGTACACCAACCTCAAAGATGGTGTGAGGTTTGCGGTAGTGGAGACCATGTGGCTGAATATTGTGGATCTAATCCAGACTCTGTAAATTATCTGGGTAAAGCAAAAAGAGGTGGAGGCACGCAGAACTATGGTAATACATATAATTCAAGTCTGAGGAATCACCCCAACTTCTCATGGGGTGAAAATTAGAATCAGCATCAAAACCAGGCACAAGGGCAGAACCAATACCGATCACAAGGGAACAGGTCGCAGTATCAACATCATAGCCAAGATAATAATCAAGGTATGAAGCAAGGCGACATGACTAATGAGGAGCTGTTTCAAAAGTTGAGTACCGAGATCAATACAAAGATGGATAAGATGGGTGAATAGTTGAGAAGTGCCCAGTTATCACAGAAAACCCTTAAAAGGCAGTTTGCACAATTGGCTAATGCGATAAATTTGCATCCACAAGGAGGTCTTCTGGGTGATATGGATCCTAAGCCAAAACAATTGAATGCTGTAAGTACACAAAGTGGGTTACAACTAGAGGAGTTAGCTCCCAAGAAGGGAAATCCTGAACTATTGAGTGGAGAGAAGAAATAAGAAGAGGTGATACAAAATTCGAATGTTGAGAAGGTTGTTCCTCATGCAAAACCACCTCCTCCTTTCCCACAATAGTTCAAAAAGTGAATGACGATGAATGCTTCGGTAAGTTTCTCTCTCTCCTTAAATAAGTTCACATTAATCTACCTTTGGTTGATATTTTGCAGGGAATTACTAAATACGCCAAGTATGTAAAGGAGATAGTGGCGAACAAGAGGAGATTGATAGATTACGAAACAGTGGCACTCAATGAAGAGTGTAGTTCTAGAATTCAGAATAGACTACCTAAAAAGTTGAAAGATCTGGGTAGCTTTACGGTACAAATCACTATTGCTCAAAGTGTTCATGCCGGGGGCTGTGTAATTTGGGTGCTAGTATAGACCTCATGCCTGCATCCTTGTACAAGAAACTTGGGTTGGGTAGTCCAAAACCAACCACGATCATTCTCCAACTTGCAGATAGATATGTGGCGAGGCCGGAAGGAGTAGTAGAAGATGTGTTGGTACAAGTGGGGTCGCTAATCTTTCATGTGGACTTTGCGGTCCTGAATTTTGAGCCCGATCCTGAAGTTCCATTTATTTTGGGACGACCATTCTTAGCCATGTGGCGAGCATTGATTGATGCAGCAGCTAGGCAGTTCACCATGAGAGCTTATGATAAGGTGGAGGTGTTTGATGTCTATCACGCCTTGAAATTGCCTTTTGTCTAGGAAGAGTTGTCCGCCGTTACGATTGTGGATTTAGCCGTAGAATCACATTGCATGACTTTTAAGGATCCTTTGGAAAGAGTCTTGGTGGGGCATGACATAAATGGTGATACAGAAGCTCAAGAACTGGTTGCTTGTCTGAATATGGCACTAGTTGGAATGCAAAAAGGTGTAGTGGAACCATTGGAGCGAGTGTTGGGTCCTCCTCCCAAACCTTCGATTGAAGAGGCACCCAAACTAGAGCTAAAATCTCTTCTGACTCACTTAAGGTATACATATCTTGGCAATAATGACACTTTACCTGTGATACTTTTTGCGAAATTGTCCGAAGCACAGGTGGATACGGCCTTGAAAATCTTGAAGAGGAGAAAGAAAGCTATAGGGTGGAAAATGGCTGATATTCATGGGATTAGTTCGGCGTTTTGTATGCACAAAATCTATATGGAGGAAGACCACAAGCCGAGTGCATAACACCAACGTCGGCTAAATCCATTGATGAAGGAAGTAGTGAGAAAAGAAGTGATCAAGTGGTTAGATGCGGAAATTGTGTACCCCATCTCCAATAGTAAATGGGTTAGTCCTGTGAAGTGTGTACCAAAGAAAAGGGGGCATGGCAGTGGTGATGAATGAAAAGAATGAGTTTATTCCCACAAGAACTGTCATCGGATGGAGGATTTGCATGGATTACCAGAAGTTGAATGATGCCACAAGGAAGGATCACTATCATGTCTCTTTCATTGGTCAAATGCTTGACCGTTTAGTAGGGCAGGAGTACTATTGCTTCTTAGATGGGTATTCCAGATATAATCAGATCTCGATCGCATCTGAGGATTAAGAAAAGACTACTTTCACCTCTCCCTATGGCACGTATGCATTCAAGCGCATGCCATTTGGGCTTTGCAATGCTCCTGCCACGTTCCAGAGGTGCATGATGGCTATTTTCCATGATATGGTGGAGGACTATGTGGAGGTATTTATGGATGATTTCTCTATCTTTGGGAAGTCATTTGAGGTATGTCTTCGAAACCTTGATAAGGTACTTGTTCGTTATGAAGACACTAACTTAGTGCTCAATTAGAAGAAATGCCACTTCCTGGTTCGAGAAGGCATAGTATTGGGTTATAAGGTGTCAAAGCAGGGACTCGAGGTTGATAAAGCCAAGGTGGAGGTT
>JAGDQO010000699.1:0-67208 GCA_018342035.1 Solanum appendiculatum | reverse complement strand
TATCGGGGGGTTTGTACCTTGGTCCCCAGCTCGGGGGGTGGTAGGCCCGTGTAACCATATTGAGGGGTTTGTACCTCTTTCGCCTCTCCAAGGGGGTGGTAGGCCTTGGAAATACTATATTGATGGTCACTCGCCACACATGTACTACGTCCCACTAAATATGATTTTTATGTAAGCATCATTATACATAATCATTTCATTAATATGCTATCTATTGGGTATGATTACGCATTTTTCCTATGATGTCCATCTAATGTAGCATTGCATTGCTTCCCATATACTTAGTACATTCAAATGTACTAACGCATACTCTATGCCTACATGATGTCACCATGTAGGGACCGGAGCACCGCTTGACCATCCTCCTCCGCGTGGCTAGTACGGTTTTCTATAGTGGTTATTGGTGAGTCCTCCATTTCGGGGACGTTGCTCATGATCTTTTACTATGTATAAAACTTTTCCTTTCTAGTTATGTTTTGACTATGAGGGTGAGCCCGGTAGTTTGTTTTGGCCACCGCTAAGTACTCATGTTTAGAGGTGGTGTTGGACAAGTTGTGTATTATGCTTGAGCTTGACTCATCTATGGTATTTATGTATCATTATTTTTTTTTCTTGCTCCCTTAGTCAATATTTCCCCCTTGATTATGCTTATCGCTTATGGTCATTTAATTGCTTCCGCGACCAAGGATGTGTAATGATACGCGATGAGGCTTGTTTGGGGTTCCTTCGGGTTCCCCATTCGCCGGTCACATCTAGGCCCTAGGCTTGGGTCGTGACAAACTTGGTATCAGAGCCCTAGGTTGAATGATCCTCGGAGTCCAACACACCGCGTTGATTAGAGTCCGATTCATGGTTGTGTTGTGCACCAAAACTATGAGTAGGAGGCTATGAGACGTTTTAGGAAATGTTTCCCTTCTCCATGTTCTAAGTCGTGCTGTAGAGTTGAATTAAGTTCTTCCCTAACGGTTGTTCTTTGTTATGCTAGATCATGCCTAATACAAGAGGAAGACGAGCCTGCGCACCCGAGGAACAACCGACCAATGGGGATCTTTGGGATGCCCTTACTTTATTTGCACAAGCTATGGCTAATCAAGCCAACCACGGGACCCAAGCCCCTCAGGCTCCTACCCCGGCATCTCGGGTGAGAGACTTCGTGCGGATGAATCCCCCAGAATTCTGTGGGTCTAAGTTAGATGAAGACCCTCAAGAGTTCATTGATGAAGTCCACAAGATATTAGCTATCATGGGCGTGAGGTCAGAAAATAAGGCGGAGTTGGCGGCCTACCAACTAAAAGGAGTGGCCCAAAATATGGTACAACCAATGGAAGAGAGAGAAGGGGGCAAACTATGTGGTGCCTTGGGAAGAGTTCAAAACGGCTTTCCTTAATCGATTCTTTCCTCTAGAGCTTAGGAAGCCAAATTGGTGGAGTTCATGAATTTAAAACAAGGATCTATGAGTGTGAGGGAGTATGCCCTCAAGTTTAACCAACTTTCAAGATATGCTCCACACTTGGTTGCCGACTCACGGTCTAGAATGAATAAATTCATGATGGGTGTGTCCGACCTAGTGAGTGAAGAATGCCGGTCCGCAATGTTGATTAGTGACATGGACTTGTCCCGCTTGATGGTCTATGCCGAACAAATGGAGGAGGAGAAGTTAGGAAGAGGAGGGGTCATGAGGCCAAGAGGGCCCGTTTTGAGGGCAAGTTCCAAAGTCGAAGGGGAGGCCGATTTCATCAAGGCCAAGGGTCTTCTCATGCGCCCCATAGGGGGTTTGCCAATGACGTTCCAAGGGCCTAAGGTGTTGGTGGTATGGGTCCTAGTGATGTATGTCCGAAGTGTGGTAAGGGCCATGGTGGCCCATGTTTGAGAAATACCGGTGCTTGCTACAGTTGTGGGGAAATGGGGCACAAGGCAATGGATTGTTCATGCATACTAATGCTTCTATTGATTGTAGAACCGAAGGGCAAGTTCCAATTCCCAAGTGAACCATTCTTGAAAGTGGAAAAGCCAAAAGTGGTAAGGTCAAGGTAGATCATCTACTTGTAATTAAAAGCCCGTAAGTTTGATCTCTAAGGGGTGTCTCTATCACCGTGAGGTTAGGGATGTGGAGTCCAAAACCCTCTTATAGAGCGGTTCGTCGTAAATGAATTCCTTGATGTCTCCCTAAGACCCTCCCGGTGTTCCTACTCCCGAAAGGGAAATAGATTTTGGCATAGACCTCCTCCCTGATACTCAACCCATTTCTATTCCCACCTTACCTGGTATGGCCCCGGCGGAGTTAAGGGAGTGGAAAGAACAATTGAGGGACTTGTTGGAGAAGGGTTTTATTAGGCCTAGCCAATCACCATGGGGTGCACTGGTGTTGTTTGTGAAGAAGAAAGATGGGTCCCTTAGGATGTGTATCGATTACCGGCAACTCAATAGGGTCACCGTCAAGAATAAATATCCTCTTCCCAGGATTGATGACTTGTTCGACCAATTGCAAGGGGCTAGCCACTTCTCTAAGATTGATCTTCGGTCCGGGTATCATCAAGTGAAGGTGAGGGAGGGTGACATTCCCAAGACAGCCTTCCGGACTAGGTATGGACATTATGAATTTGTGGTCATGTCCTTTGGGTTGACCAATGCACCGGCTACCTTCATGGACCTAATGAATAGGGTATTTAAACCCTACCTTGATTCCTTTGTTGTGGTCTTCATTGATGATATTTTAATCTATTCGCATAGCGAGGAAGAACATACGGGTCACTTGAGGGTTGTGTTGCAAAGATTAAGAGAGAAGAAGTTGTATGCCAAGTATGAAAAGTGTGAATTTTGGTTGAGGGAGGTTGCCTTCCTAGGTCATGTGGTGTCGGGGGATGGTATTAAGGTAGACCCTAAAAAGACCGATGTGATTAGAAATTGGCCTAGGCCATTGACCCCGTCGGATATTAGGAGCTTCTTGGGCTTAGCGGGTTACTACCGGAGATTTGTGAATGGGTTTTCTTCTATGCTCCCCATGACTAAGTGACCAAAAAAGAAGAGCTAAGTTTTGAGTGGAACCGACGAGTGCGAACAGGATTTTTCAAACCTTTGAAAGATAAGACTTGTGTCCGCTCCCTATACTTGTACTATACAGATGGGCTTGAGGGATTTGTTGTGTATTGTGATGCTTCTAGAGTAGGCTTGGGTTGTGTCCTAATGCAAAATGGTAAGGTGATAGCCTATGCTTCTAGACAACTCAAAGTGCATGAAAAGAACTATCCTACGCATGATCTTGAATTAGCCGTGGTGGTGTTTGCTTTAAAGATTTGGCGTCATTATTTGTATGGGGTACATGTCGATGTGTTCACCGATCATAAGAGCCTCCAATATGTCTTCACCCAAAGAGATCTCAACTTGAGACAAAGAAGGTGGCTAGAATTTCTTAAAGATTATGATATGAGTGTGCATTATCATCCCGGTAAAGCTAATGTGGTGGCGGATGTTTTGAGTAGGGTGTCTATGGGTAGCCTAGCTCATGTTGATATTGGTGATAGGGAAATGGCTAGGGAGGTACATCGGTTGGCTAGGTTGGGGGGTAGGTTGGAAGAGGTTGGTAATGGTTGGTGTGGTCGTTGTCTGAATGGTCTAGTCTCCTTGTTGATGAGGTATTAGCAAAACAAAGATCTGATCTTCCTGTGTTTGAAAATTGAAGGCGCTTGGTGAAGAGACCATGTGGAAGCTTTCTCCCAAGGGGGAGATGGTGCCCTTAGGTACCAAGGTAGGTTGTGTGGTGCCTTGTGTTGATGGTTTGAGGGAGAAAATTCTTGAGGAGTCTCATAATTCTCCTACTCCACCACCCCGGTTCCACCAAAATGTATAGAGATTTGAGGGATGTGTATTGGTGGGGAGGCATGAAGAAGGACATTGCCAAATTCGTCTCCGGTTGTCATAGTTGTCAACAAGTCAAGGCCGAACATCAAAGGCCGGGTGGTCTAACCCAAGACATAGAGATTCCTACTTGGAAGTGGGAAGAAATTAATATGGATTTTGTAGTTGGTTTACCCAAGACTAGAAAAAGGTTTTGATTCTATTTGGGTGGTGGTTGATAGGATGACAAAATCGGCTCATTTTCTACCGGTAAAGACAACATATGGGGCGGAAGATTATGCAAGGTTATATATTCATGACTTGGTAAGGTTGCATGGGATTCCTCTATCCATCATATCGGACTGTGGTACTCAATTTACTTCACACTTTTGGAAGCCTTTTCAAAGGGGTCTAGGTACGAGAGTTAAGCTTACTACGGCCTTTTACCCGCAAACGGATGGACAAGCCGAAAGGACTATCCAAACACTTGAGGATATGCTTAGGGCTTGTGTATTGGAGCTTAAGGGTAGTTGGGATGATCATCTTCCATTGATTGAGTTTGCCTATAACAATAGCTATCATTCTAGCATCGGTATGGCTCCTTTTGAGGCTCTCTATGGGAGGCGTTGTAGATCACCGGTTGGGTGGTTTGAGGTTGGTGAGGTGGCCTTGTTAGGACCAGACCTAGTTATGGAGGCTCTTGAGAAGGTTAGGATGATTAGAGAAAGGTTGAAGATGGCCCAAAGTCGCCAAAGTCCTATGCCGATGCGAGGAGAAGGGCTCTTGAATTCCGAGTTGGTGATTGGGTTTATTTGAAGGTGACACCCATGAAGGGTGTGGTTCATTTTGGTAAGAAGGGCAAGTTGAGCCCAAGATACGTGGGTCCTTATAAGGTGATGAGGAGAATTGGCAAGGTAGCTTATGAGTTGGAATTGCCTAGCGAGATGGATTTGGTTCATCCGGTATTTCATGTGTCTATGTTGAGGAAGTGTGTGGGTGATCCGAATGCCATTGTGTCTCTTGATGTTGTGGGTGTTGTTGAAGATAATTTGACCTATGAAGAGGTTCCGGTCCAGATTTTAGATAGACAAGTGAAGAGGTTGAGAAACAAAGATGTGGCTTCCATTAAAGTCCTTTGGAGAAATCAACAAGTTGAAAGTGCTACTTGGGAGGCCGAAGCGGACATGCAAAGGCGATATCCTTATCTTTTCCACTCCTACTCGAGCCTAAGGTATTGATCTAAGCCCTTTATAAAATCTCAGGTCTTAAGTTCAGCCCCCATGTCATTGCATACATTCATGTTTAAGTTGACAAGTTCATTGTGGTTTTACAACTATGTTGAGGTTTTGAAATAAGGTGTAAGTGCATTGTTGCATCCTTATGTGGGCTGAAATTGCCATGTTTGTGTCTCTCATGTACGTTTCTTTAACATTCGGGGACGAATGTTCCCAAGGGGGAGATATTGAAACGACCCCAAAAATGCCCGAAAATGTGCTTCGGAAACACCTATAATTGTAATTTCCATATATCTCAAAATCCGTGCATGATTTCGGAAATTCGACTTCATATTCTTATTTGTGGGGTCAAATTGAGTGGGAAATGGGTCTAACCCGAATTTTAGAGCAACCGTATCAAAATTCGAAAATCGCAAAAATTGCGATTTGGAGGGTCAACTTTAAAGGGGCATATCTCTTAGCACACAAGGAACTGGAAGGGCTGCAAACTATCAAATTAAAGCTCTTTGAGTTAGCTTTCCAACGCACTTGGTTTCACCTTAGTCCGAGTTAGGATGAGGGAGTTATGACCATTTTCGTAAAACCTGTCTGTGCAGATTTGCAATTTCCAGTGAGCTATTTTTTTTAGGCGGGTTGGAGACGTTTTTTTTTTATAAAAAGGGGATATGTCCCATACTTAGTCATTTTTCTTAACTCCAAAAACACTCTCTAAGCCCTCTCCAAAAATTCCACCAAGATCTTCAACCAAATTCAAACATCTCAAGCTCTAATTCCGGATTCAAGACTCAATCTCAAGCTTCGATTCTCCATTCCAATCTTCATCAAGGATTCTCCAAAGTTGAGGTATGTGGGTTTGATTGTGGAAACCTTCCTTTCCACAAGTCCAACCATTTATCCTCTATTTCTACTTCAAGTTTATGGGTCCTCATGATCAATTATGAACTCTTGAATTATGGAATTACTACTACACACCCTATTATGGTCATTTTGCATATTATCATGAAATGGAATTTTTATGTGATGTTTATGGTTTACATGCTTCCATGATCAAATTATGAAGGTTGATATATATATGTATGTTGTTGGTGGGCTGATTTATATGGATTTTGGAATTGGTTGGACTTAGTATTCTTGAAATACATGATTTCATTTACATGAACAATTGCCCACCTTGTGTTTGATAAAATGCCCATTTATAGAATTCTTAGGAAAGGGAAGGTCCAAGGTACGTCCTATGAGTCGGATGGTTATGTAATTACTGAAATGATGATGAAATGGACACATGTATATGATTTTCTCTATATAAGTGTTGTGAGTCGACCAAGCCTAGTACGGGGGGTAGTAGGCCCGTATAACCGTATCGAGGGGTTGGTACCTTGGTTGCCTAGTACGGGGGGTAGTAGGCCCGTATAACCATATCGAGGGGTTTGTACCTTGGTCCCTAGCTCGGGGGGTGGTAGGCCCGTGTAACCATATTGAGGGGTTTGTACCTCTTTCGCCTCTCCAAGGGGGTGGTAGGCCTTGGAAATACTATATTGATGGTCACTCGCCACACATGTACTACGTCCCACTAAATATGATTTTTATGTAAGCATCATTATACATATCATTTCATTAATATGCTATCTATTGGGTATGATTACGCATTTTTTCCTATGATGTCCATCTAATGTAGCATTGCATTGCATCCCATATACTTAGTACATTCAAATGTACTAACGCATACTCTATGCCTACATGATGTCATCATGTAGGGACCGGAGCACCGCTTGACCATCCTCCTCCGCGTGGCTAGTACGATTTTCTATAGTGGTTATTGGTGAGTCCTCCATTTCGGGGACGTTGCTCATGATCTTTTACTATGTATAAAACTTTTCCTTTCTAGTTATGTTTTGACTTTGAGGGTGAGCCCGGTAGTTTGTCTTGGCCCCCGCTAAGTACTCATGTTTAGAGGTGGTGTTGGACAAGTTGTGTATTATGCTTGAGCTTGACTCATCTATGGTATTTATGTGTCATTATTTTTTTTTCTTGCTCCCTTAGTCAATATTTCCCCCTTGATTATGCTTATCGCTTATGGTCATTTAATTGCTTCCGCGACCAAGGATGTGTAATGATACGCGATGAGGCTTGTTTGGGGTTCCTTCGGGTTCCCCATTTGCCGGTCACATCTAGGCCCTAGGCTTGGGTCGTGACAACAAGTTACACAAACACCTAAATTGAGGTTCATACTACCAGATTCAAGTCTGTTATTCCAGTCTTCAGAGACCTAGTCCGTCTAGAACGACGTCAGAAACATAATAAAGCTAGAAGTCTGGCGTGTCTAAGGAATCACTAGTCTATCCTAGTCTAAGGCTTAACATGCTTCAGAAAACATATAATAATACAAGTAAATCAGATAGCATGTGGCAACACACGTACAACACCCACTAGCATGGTTCTACCCTCGAAATAGCATCAATAAATCTTAAAATAGGGTTTCTAATATGAAAAGAAGGAATAACTTGGGACACGCCCCCAATTCACCCTAATCATCATGATTTTACAGATTCAAGCTCTATCTAAAGAGAAAGAAGTCACAGCCTACCTTTAGGCCACATACGAGCTCCAAATCATAAAGCTAGAGCTTTTCCAAAACGTCCTCCGAATGCTGCCATGCTATCAAAAATAAGATCACAATGTAAGTACGGTTGTTTAGACACTAAAAACATACAAAATAGAAATGGGCCAAACCTCCGCAAACGCGGAGAATAGAGGTACACCCAGACTCACAGACCTTCGCGAACGCGGAGTAGACTCTCCCACACCTCCACGAACGCGGAGAGTAAATGAGTCTGTAGTTTTGACAGCTGCACCAGGTGAGTTTTGAAGAATTCCAAAACTTCGATGGGGTGCTCGAAATTCATTCGGAACCCCGTGCACGCAAATGAATTATGCTACCCCCTTAAATACTACATTTCAGACTCAATGGTGCAGTCAAAATTTCCATACGAGGTTGTTTTGGCAAAAAGTTGGTCCCACACCCAATGTGCCATTTTAGCCAACTTCTACCGAACGTCTCAAAATCCTATCGGAAGCGCTCGATAATTCCCGAAGGGTCATTCTGGACAAAACTCAGCATTTCAGAACAAAACGCGCTTTCGGAATTTCCATCCGAGGGGATTTTCCAAGAATGTTGACCGAAGTCAAACTTAAACAAAATTTAAAAGACTAAAGAGCTAACTGGCACCAAAATCACACCAGAAACCCCGGGACTTGGGCAATCCATACTCCTAGCATAATTTTTCCGCTTCGGAGCTGATGGAATCGTCAATATTCTCATCTGAGGTCGTTTACCTGAAGTTATGACCGAAATCAACTCTTCAAGGTTCAGAAGCTCCTAAATAGAAAAACAGGCATAAAACCCAAATGAACGACCAGGCGACCGAACAGTCAGTGCCAGCAATTCATAAATTACTTGGGGTCGCTACAGAAATGCTCTAAACGACATAAAGATGGCATTAACACAGAAATGACTTGGAGGGTCATTACAATATCAACTACTAAAAGGACTTTAGTCCGTGAATGTATGGATCAAGAAGTACCTGAGGATCAAATAAGCTGGGAAACTGCTCTTGCATCTCCCGCTCGATCTCCCAGGTAGCCTCCTCAACTAGACGATGCCTCCAACGAACCTTAACCACAGGAATGATTCTCGACCTCAGCTACCTCACAGCTCTGGGAAAAATAGTAACTTACTCCTCAATATTGGTCAAGCGACCATCTAACTCAACAGCATCATACTGGAGCACATGAGACTCATCTGGAACATATCGGCGCAGCATCGAGACATGGGAAAACTGAATGAACGGCTGAGAATGCTGGAGGTAAAGCTAACTCATTAACCACCTCGCCAACTGCCCTCAAAATCTCAAAAGGCCAAATATACCTGGGTCTAAGCTTGCCCCGCCTCCCAAATCTCATCACGCCCTTCATGGGCAATACTCGGAGGAATACTCTGTCACCCACCACAAAACTCAACGGTCGACGCCTGCGGTCTGCATAACTCCTTTGTCTACTCTGAGCCTGTCTTAAATCACCCTGACATGCCCCAAGGACTCATGAAAAAAAACATTCCCATGCGGCCTAGGCTCCGTAGACTCAAACCAACCGACTAGAGTGCGACAAAGCCTACCATAAAAGACCTTAAACGGGGCCATCTGAATGCTGGAATGGTAGCCGTTGTTGTATGCAAACTCTGCCAAAGGAAAGAAATGGTCCCAATGAACCCCAAAATCTATAACACAGGCCCGCAACATAGCCTCAAGAAGCTGAATAGTGCGCTCTTACCTGCCATCAGTCTGCGGGTGAAATTTTGTGCTCAGATCCATATAGGTGCCCAACTCCTCCTGGAATGCTCTCCAAAAGCTGGACGTGAACAGTGGGCCTCGGTCTGAGATGATACAATCAGGCACACCATGAAGACGGACTACCTACCGGATGTAGATACGGGCCAACCTCTCAGCACTAAAGGAAGAATGAACTGCAGGGAAGTGCGCTGACTTGGTCAATTGGTCCACAATGACCCAAATGCTATCAACACCTCTAGAAGTCCGTGGCAACCCCAACCACGAAGTTCATGGTGATACGCTCCCACTTCCACTCAGGAATAGGTAATTTCTGCAACTCTCCACCAGGACTCATATGGTCGGCCTTCACCTTCTAGCAACACAAACAATGGGACACATAGTCTGAGATGTCCCTTCTCACACCGCTCCACCATTAATGTTGTCTCAAATCACGATGCATCTTAGCTGTGCCCGAATGGATAGAATACCTGGAGTCATGGGCCTTACTAAGGATCAGCTGAATCAAGTCTCCAACTCTCGGAACACACTAACGACCAGCAAATCTCAAGACTCCACCTGAATCTAAGGAAGTCTGCCTGACCTCACCCGCCAAAACTCTATCTTTAAGAGCCACCAAAGACTCATGTTCGAACTGACGACTATGGATCTGATCAAGCAGAGATGACTAAACCCCCACATATGCTAACACCCTGCTAGAATCTGAAATATCAAGCCTGATCATCTTATTTGTTAAGGGTTGAATGTCCAAAGCAAAGGGTCGCTCTGTAACAAAATGGAAGGCTAGACTACCCATACTCACTGCCTTCCGACTCAAGGCATCCGCTACTACATTCGCCTTGCCCGGATAGTAGAGAATAGAGAGGTCATAGTCCTTCAGGAGGTCAATTCACTGATGCTACCTTGAATTAAGGTCCCTCTGAGTCATGATGATTAGAAGGCTCCTATGATCAGTGTAGATCTCACAATGAACTCCATATAGGTAATGCCTCAAAATCTTAAGCACAAAAACTACCATCGCCAACTCCAAGTAATGAGTGGGGTAGTTGCTCTCGTGCAACTTAAGCTGCCTCGATGCATAAGCAATAACCCATCCCTGCTACATCAGAACACAACCCAAACCAATGTCGGATGCGTCAGAATAGAACGTGAAGCCCTCGCCCTCAACTGGAAGAGTCAAAATAGGAACGGTAGTAAGCAACTCCTTGAGCCTCAGAAAGATCTTGTCACACTCCTCCGACAACACAAAGGGAACATCCTGGTCAGTCAACCGAGTAAAAGGTGCCCTTAAAGTGGAAAATCCCTCAACAAAGATCCTATAGTACCATGTCAATCCGACGAAGCTTCGAATCTCAGTCATAGAAGTGGGCCTAGTCCAACTACGGAGAGACTCAATCTTTGCAAGATCCACTATAATGCCATCCTTGAACACCACGTGCCCATAGAATGCTACAAACTCAAGCCAAAACTCGCACTTTGAGAACTTGGCACAAAGCCGATGACCTCTCAAAGTCTAGAGTACTATCCTCAAATTATGCTCATGTTCAAAATGGGTCCGCGAGCATACCAAGGTCTCATCAATAAATGCTATTACGAAGGAGCCCAAAATCACATCAAGGTCTACTATGCACAGCACAATAAGATCGACCAGAATGTCCTTCCCTCGAATGGTCATCACCCAAGACCTGCAAACCCGATCCACTACTAAAGAATCCCCTACTGGGTCAAAACACGCAAGGGAACAGATAAGGGCTCAGGACTCAGTTCCAATCGAGGCACACAGTAATCTAACACATATGAATAGGTAGAACCAGGGTAAAATAGGGGTGAAGCGGACTGCTGGCATAAAAGAATTATACCCGAGATCACATCATCCGATGCCTCGGCCTCTGCTCTTGCTGGAGCTACATCAAAGTGGCCTTGGGCGCTTGTACCCCATGCATCTACCCTACCGCCTGACCTGCCTCCTTAGGGGCCTCCCCGAGAACCCTGCTGCTAACTCCTTCCTCTAGCTGGAGGTGCTACTACCGAAACCTATCTCGCTGCCGAGGGGCTGTAAAAGCTGATATGGAGACAGGGCACTCTCTGGGCCAATGGTCAGGTGCCCCGCATGTGAAGCAACCCTGCGACAAGATACTCCCAGATAGAGGTCGGCCACCCCGACCAGAAGAACTCGGCAGTGAACCACCCCGGCCCTGACTCAGCCCGACACAATATGCTCCCTGGCGGTGCTGGTCACCCTCTGATATCTGCAACGCTTCCTGAAATTGGTAACTGTGCTGACTTGCCTGGAACCTCTGATAAACCTGCTCCCGGGTAACTCTAGGCCATGAATGGGGCCCACTAGCCCTACCATCATGTGTGACCCTCTTGCCGCTGCCCCCTTGGGCCTCGCGACATATCTTCTCCTGCACACCCCTGATAGGAGCTAAAATCTTGGAAAGCATGCCCTGAAGGTCAGGAACGGCAGCTGGTAGGGGCGGTGGCTAGGCTGGTCCCTGCCCCACCGGCTAAGGAGGAATCTAATCTACCTGAGGCTTTGGCTTCGGCTCCAGAGTCCTCTCTCTAATGCGGTCTGGTGTTGTAGTACCCTGTCGACCTCTACTACGCGAATGACCCATCCCTATAACATAGTGGAACAAGTGAGATTTCAAGAAACCAACAGGACAGCAACGCATGAAAAATATACAAAGCAAGAAAACATCCTAAGGACATCCTGTAGCATCCTGAAGATAAGTCACGGACGTCTCCGCACCGATCTGTAGGACTCTACTACATACTAGTTCCGTATAAGTGAGACCAACGAACCTAGACTCTAATATAAATTTGTCACGACCCTATTTCTCAAGTCATGATGTCACATAGAATCCTCCCGTAGGCAAGCCAACTCTATCCCGAAACTTAACAGTTATGGGACTAAGAGTGGAAACTAGTCAAATCTAAGCGAAAGCATATCATAAGACACATAAACGAAGGATGAAACGAAACCAAACTAAATATATACGAGACACCTCCCAAAACCTGGAAGTCACATGTACCGAACCACTAACACGAGTACAAGTCCCAAAAGTGGACCACACAAACAATAGTCTCGAAAACAAACGACAAGCCAAAAGATAAATACAGAAGGAGACAAGTAGTCCTAGAATGTCATGTGCTCACCCTAGTCTATTGAACTGACAGGCCCCAGCCCAATCTCAATGCTGATAACTGGTGCTCGGACCTGCATCACGAAAATAGATGCAGAGTGTAGCATGAGTACCAAAACAACAGGTACCCAGTAGGCATCATAGGCCGACTGAGCAAGAACGGTAAAAACAGGTGGAAAAGATAGAATCAACAACAACAATAACAGAGATCAATAGAACGTAAATAGAACAAGCGGAAAGTAAACTGAGGATAGCTAGCTAAACCCAACTGAGCCCCCCATAAGACCTGCAAGGCACACTCGTGTGCAAGTTTAAATAAAACCCGAACGGACCCCTATAAGCCTGAGAAGTACACAGAAGAGCTATACTATAGAACGAAATGAGATCCATCACTAGAAGCTGTAAAACCTATGGTTCCCGGACCTAATAATATAATACCTGGGGCCCGCCCAATTATAAGTCACTAACTGGAAATACAAGACTCTAACCGGGCAACGTCACTCTCGAGCTAGAACAATATCTGGGCCCCGCCCAATCATCAGTCACGAACTGGAAATACCGAACTCTAACTGGAAACGTCAGCCTCGAGCTGGAAGAATATCTGGGCCAAGCCCAATAATCAGTCACGAGCTGGAAATATCGGACTCTAACCTGAAACATCAGCCTCAAGCTGGAACAACATCTTGGCCCCACTCAATCATCAGTCACGAGCTGGAAATATCGGACTCTAATCAGAAATGTCAGCCTCAAGCTGGAACAATATCTGGACCCAACCTAATAATAAGTCACGAGCTAGATATACCAGACTCTAACAGGAAACGTCAATCTCGGACTGTAAATAATATCTCTCGCTCTACAGTCTCAAACTGGAAATAACGGACTCTAACCGTGCAACGTCAGCCTCAGACTAGAGCTAATCAGTCTACGCTCAACAGTCTAGCACTCGAAATAGCGGTTCCAACCAAGTAACGGCAACTGCGGGCTGGGACTAGTAGCCTACGCTGCACGGAATAACACTGGGAATAACGGGCTGCAATCGTATAATGTGAGCTACGAACCGAAGCTGGTAGCCTACCCCCGACATCCTAGCGCTAGAAATATTGGATGGGAACCGCATAACATCAGTCTCATACTAGAGCTAACAACCTCAAACTAGATAAAGCCACCACGTACAATACAACACAAGACTAAACACCACGGTCCGCCGCCCCACAAGGATATCAACTGAAGACTCAAGCTTAGCACAACTCAGCCGTCATTCGATGCAAACACAACCTCTTCCGGTAGCATCCCAGCATCGCAAAAACAGAGGGGAAAGAATCGAAAGGTCCGAAAGCCTCGAAATCGCATAAACTAAAGCTCATACAATCAGATCCAAGTCTGCTATACCAATCTACAAGGATCTAGTCCATCTGAATCGCCGTTGGATACATACTCAAGTCAACAGGTGCATAGGACTAAGGCAATACTACCTTAGCCTATTCTATGTCCGAAATCACAACAATCAACCCAGCATATAATCAAAAGACCCAGACCCACTCATGTATTAACAGATAACAACCCAACAAATAGTCCCAAACACAAATACAAACAATCCAAGTCAACAACCCAATCTATAGCATGATACTAGCCCATAACAGCCCAACAGTAAACTATAAAAAAGAAAATCAGGTAACCTGGGAACCAATACTAGCTAGCCACCCCAGATTAACAAATTTCAACTAGCATTTACATAATCAAGCTCAATCTAGAAGGAAGGGAAGTTGTAACCTACCAAAATGCAAATCACGAGCGCTCCAAGTCACTAAGCCAAAAATTTCCCCTTCCGGAACGGCCTCAAATAACTGGCACGCTATAAAAAATAGAATCACAGTGTTAATACAGTCGTTTAGACCCTTAAATCAACAAATTAGGAGACAGACCAATTTTGGAGTCAAATTGGGTAAAGTTGGACACTCTCCGGATTTTCTAGAACTGACTCCGTGAAAGGGTCCCGAATCCTTCCCCAAACATGAATCCGAAAATGGATCACCCATTAGGGGTCGGATCTGCTCCTAAAAGCCCACAACAACAATTTACCAAACTTAATAAAATAGGCCATCAAGGAACTTACCCTCAATTTCACAGAAAATGAGGAACACCTAAGAACCCCAACCTAAAACTCACTACGCTAACGAGAATCCGAGCTCCTGGGTCTTTGAATCGCCAAAAACCGACTACCGAGGATATTTTTATGAAGGTTTGAAGCTCTCCAAAATGGGAGCTTCAACCTCATAATATAGACACTGCCAGGCCCCTCTTTTGCGCAAACGCAATTAACGCTCCACGAACGCGGTTCATGCTCTGCGAACGTGGAGGTGAGCCAGCCAGTGCTCCGTGAACAAGGCCCCAGGCTCGTGAACACGGATAACAACTCCTCCCCTCACTCAACAGACTTCCGCGAATGCGGATAACCCTCCGCGAAGGCGGAGCACAAAAACCTCTCACCAAACAGGCCTCCGCGAACGCCGAGACCGCTCCACGAAAGCGGAGCTCAGGGACCTAAACTTCCGCGAACGCAGAGTAGACTCTCCCACACCTCGGCGAACGCAGAGCCTATCCCGCGAACGCGAAGAGTAAATGAGTCTGCAGTTTTAACAGTTGCACTAGCTGAGTTTTGGAGAATTCCAAAACTCCGATGGGGTGCTCAAAATTTGTTTGGAACCCCGTGCATATAACCAAAATATGGAACCCCCTTGAATTCGACATTCCAGACTCAATGGCGCAGTCGAAACTTCCATACGAGGTTGTTTCTACAAAAAGTGGGTCGCACACCCAGTGAGCCATTTTAGCCAACTTGTATCGGAGGTCTCAAAAATCAGATCGAAAGCTCTCGATAATTCTCAAAGGGTCGTTCTAGACCAAATTCAGCATTCCAGAACTAACAGCGCTGTTGGAAATTCCATCCGAGTGCGTTTTCCAAGAATATTTACTGAAGTCAACCTTAAACCAAATTTCAAAGACTAAAGAGTTAACTGGCCCCAAAATCACACCGAAAATCTTGGGACTTGGGCAAACTATGCTCCTAGCCTAATTTTGCCGCTCTGGAGCTGATGGAACCGTCATAATTCTCATCTGAGGTCATTTACCTAAAGTTATGGCCGAAATAAACTTTTCAAGATTCAAAAGCTCCAAAACAGAAAAACAAGCATAAAACCCAAAGGAACGACCAGACGACCGAACAGTCAGTGCCAGCAAGTCATAAATGACTTGGGGTCGCTACAAGAACGCTCTAAACGACAGAAAGAAGGCATTAACATAGAAATGAGCTGGAGGATCATTACAATTTCCAACAATAATTTTATCAGATTAAATCTAGTGTTTAAGATAACATAAAATACCTTATTTATTTGTCATATGACTACTGGCTCTTGACTACGGATTTAATTCTGAATTTTTTATTTTTTCCATTGGAATTATTCAAAATGATAGCTTGTGTATTTGTAATTCTATGATGATTTCAGTTGAGAAATATTTATATGGATACCTAGGTAACAAGTAAAGTTTTACTCTGTATTAAACACATTAAAAATTATTGGATTGTAGGAAGGATTCCAAATGTCAATTAAGTGCTTGCAAATTTTGGTTAAATTCGTAATGAGGAAATTAACTTTTGGCTTCCATTCATAGAACATGGTGCATTTGAAATGTGATTATTGAGTAAATCATATTAATCTCTATTTTATGGCTTCTCATTACAATATGTGACCTTGATTATGCAGAACAATGTTGAGTATAAGAGACGAGTGAGATAGCAGGCTAAGCAGTATCTAGCTCATGTCTAACATTACTTTTTTATGAATTAATAATTATGTGACATTATTAGTCCTCATTGACATGGTGTCCATGTGGCTAATTTGGTGCTTATCTTCTTTATGATTGAACAATTAATATAGTTTGTGTTCAAGATGCATTCTATCAATTATCTTAACAATGTGGTTGGTCTATTATTTCTCTTTCTACTTAGACAAAGGCTTTGTTTTTCTATGCTAAAAATCTGGTAGTTGATGATTGTGTGAAACCAAAAAAGCAATCTACTAGTTACTACTGATTTATAGGACCAATGGTCAGAAAATGGTGAACTTCTTCCTCTTGTAGCATAGTTTTCTTCATAGCTTATCACATACCTTGCTTCTCAGATATGCAACAAATAACGATCTTGAAAGATGAGAATGAACTGTAACTATACACCCTTTTTAAAAAGAACTCACATACCATATACATTGTTTTCTTCATGGCTTATCTAAGTTTTCTTTTGCTCTAATTTTTATCTTTTCACTTTCCCTCGAGATGTTCATCAATATTTTCACACTCACCTCTATCTTCTCCTTCTTGATAATTGTGTTTGTGATGTCAAAAGTACAGTGATACACATCTTCCCGTGCCCCAACCTAAACCCATATTCAAGAACCTCCCCCGTCTTTTCATTGTGGGACTGCTCCACAAACAAGGGCCATGTTAGCATTGGCACTCCAGCTGTAAGAGTTTCTAGGGTAGAGTTCCAGCCACAATGAGTCATGAACGCTCCAGTTTCTGGATGGTCCAAGATCATCAGTTGCAGAACCCATCCTCTGACTATCAAACCTTTGTTGTTCGTAAGCTTTTTTTTCCTTGAAGCTTTTAAGCATCCGTCTTTCTTTCTCAGTTTCTTAGGGTTTGTCATCCTTCCTTACCATCAAAAGAATAATGAATTTGAGGTTTCAAGAGCAAAGACAATTTCATAGAGCTGAGCATCAAAACCCTCCCCATACATCCAAAACAAATATACACGACAGAGTTTGGTTCTTTAGAATCAATCTAACTTAGGTAATTGTATTGCTCTTGTACAATAGTGTTTATTGAATTGCTCGACTCTTCTCTCTTTTAAAGTGAAACAAAAACTAATCAACCATGACTTTTCACCATTGTTTTCCTTCTAAAGCTCCACGTAAGTAGACTCCTGGTCATACATAACATCAAGAATCATGACATACATAGCTCCAAGGTTTTGATTTTTTAATTCTCTTCATCATCTCCCAGTATGTACCTTCAGAATTGATTTTAATATTATCCAAAAATTGAGATCTTTTAATTTTAATATGATACGGTAAAGTCAGAATCAAGAAACTTTATGAATCAAAACTTACCTTTTCATGAGGTGTATACATGTTGAAACAATGTTCAACATTGTGGAACATAAAATTATGTGGATAAAACGTAAAATTAGTGAAATTATCAGCACTTCGTGCAACTATAAGAAACATTAATTAATTTGTCTATTTTTACTTATTATATATATATGTACATATATATATATAATTGTGTGTGTGTGTATATACTAACTATATATAAGAGCTCATGCCAGCACATGTCCAATATAGTGACATAGATCAAATTTGGAAAGTCAATCAAATTTTTATATGTTTTTTTACAAAATATATAAGTAGTTGCTTAATTGTGATTTGGATTGTAGGAAGGATTCCAAATGTCAATTAAGTGCTTGCAAATTTTGGTTAAATTCGTAATGAGGAAATTAACTTTTGCCTTCCATTCATAGAACATGGTGCATTTGAAATGTGATTATTGAGTAAATCATATTAATCTCTATTTTATGGCTTTTCATTACAATATGTGACCTTGATTATGCAGGACAATGTTGAGTATAAGAGACGAGTGAGATAGCAGGCTAAGCAGTATCAGCTCATGTCTAACATTACTTTTTTATGAATTAATAATTATGTGACATTATTAGTCCTCATTGACATGGTGTCCATGTGGCTAATTTGGTGCTTATCTTCTTTATGATTGAACAATTAATATAGTTTGTGTTCAAGATGCATTCTATCAATTATCTTAACAATGTGGTTGGTCTATTATTTCTCTTTCTACTTCAACAAAGGCTTTGTTTTTCTATGCTAAAAATCTGGTAGTTGATGATTGTGTGAAACCAAAAAAGCAATCTACTGGTTACTACTGATTTATAGGACCAATGGTCAGAAAATGGTAAACTTCTTCCTCTTGTAGCATAGTTTTCTTCATAGCTTATCACATACCTTGCTTCTCAGATATGCAACAAATAGCGATCTTGAAAGATTAGAATGAGCTGCAACTATACACCCTTTTTAAAAAGAACTCACATACCATATACATTGTTTTCTTCATGGCTTATCTAGTTTTCTTTTGCTCTAATTTTTATCTTTTCACTTTCCCTCGAGGTGTTCATCAATATTTTCACACTCACCTCTATCTTCTCCTTCTTGATAATTGTGTTTGTGATGTCAAAAGTACAGTGATACACATCTTCCCGTGCCCCAACCTAAACCCATATTCAAGAACCTCCCCCGTCTTTTCATTGTGGGACTGCTCCACAAACAAGGGCCATGTTAGCATTGGCACTCCAGCTGTAAGAGTTTCTAGGGTAGAGTTCCAGCCACAATGAGTCATGAACGCTCCAGTTTCTGGATGGTCCAAGATCATCAGTTGCAGAACCCATCCTCTGACTATCAAACCTTTGTTGTTCGTAAGCTTTTTTTTCCTTGAAGCTTTTAAGCATCCGTCTTTCTTTCTCAGTTTCTTAGGGTTTGTCATCCTTCCTTACCATCAAAAGAATAATGAATTTGAGGTTTCAAGAGCAAAGACAATTTCATAGAGCTGAGCATCAAAAACCTCCCCATACATCCAAAACAAATATACACGACAGAGTTTGGTTCTTTAGAATCAATCTAACTTAGGTAATTGTATTGCTCTTGTACAATAGTGTTTATTGAATTGCTCGACTCTTCTCTCTTTTAAAGTGAAACAAAAACTAATCAACCATGACTTTTCACCATTGTTTTCCTTCTAAAGCTCCACGTAAGTAGACTCCTGGTCATACATAACATCAAGAATCATGACATACATAGCTCCAAGGTTTTGATTTTTTAATTCTCTTCATCATCTCCCAGTATGTACCTTCAGAATTGATTTTAATATTATCCAAAAATTGAGATCTTTTAATTTTAATATGATACGGTAAAGTCAGAATCAAGAAACTTTATGAATCAAAACTTACCTTTTCATGAGGTGTATACATGTTGAAACAATGTTCAACATTGTGGAACATAAAATTATGTGGATAAAACGTAAAATTAGTGAAATTATCAGCACTTCGTGCAACTATAAGAAACATTAATTAATTTGTCTATTTTTACTTATTCTATATATATGTACATATATATATATATTTGTGTGTGTGTGTATATACTAACTATATATAAGAGCTCATGCCAGCACATGTCCAATATAGTGACATAGATCAAATTTGGAAAGTCAATCAAATTTTTATATGTTTTTTTACAAAATATATAAGTAGTTGCTTAATTGTGATTTGGATTGTAGGAAGGATTCCAAATGTCAATTAAGTGCTTGCAAATTTTGGTTAAATTCGTAATGAGGAAATTAACTTTTGGCTTCCATTCATAGAACATGGTGCATTTGAAATGTGATTATTGAGTAAATCATATTAATCTCTATTTTATGGCTTTTCATTACAATATGTGACCTTGATTATGCAGGAAAATGTTGAGTATAAGAGACGAGTGAGATAGCAGGCTAAGCAGTATCCAGCTCATGTCTAACATTACTTTTTTATGAATTAATAATTATGTGACATTATTAGTCCTCATTGACATGGTGTCCATGTGGCTAATTTGGTGCTTATCTTCTTTATGATTGAACAATTAATATAGTTTGTGTTCAAGATGCATTCTATCAATTATCTTAACAATGTGGTTGGTCTATTATTTCTCTTTCTACTTAGACAAAGGCTTTGTTTTTCTATGCTAAACATCTGGTAGTTGATGATTGTGTGAAACCAAAAAAGCAATCTACTGGTTACTACTGATTTATAGGACCAATGGTCAGAAAATGGTAAACTTCTTCCTCTTGTAGCATAGTTTTCTTCATAGCTTATCACATACCTTGCTTCTCAGATATGCAACAAATAGCGATCTTGAAAGATTAGAATGAGCTGCAACTATACACCCTTTTTAAAAAGAACTCACATACCATATACATTGTTTTCTTCATGGCTTATCTAAGTTTTCTTTTGCTCTAATTTTTATCTTTTCACTTTCCCTCGAGGTGTTCATCAATATTTTCACACTCACCTCTATCTTCTCCTTCTTGATAATTGTGTTTGTGATGTCAAAAGTACAGTGATACACATCTTCCCGTGCCCCAACCTAAACCCATATTCAAGAACCTCCCCCGTCTTTTCATTGTGGGACTGCTCCACAAACAAGGGCCATGTTAGCATTGGCACTCCAGCTGTAAGAGTTTCTAGGGTAGAGTTCCATCCACAATGAGTCATGAACGCTCCAGTTTCTGGATGGTCCAAGATCATCAGTTGCAGAACCCATCCTCTGACTATCAAACCTTTGTTGTTCGTAAGCTTTTTTTTCCTTGAAGCTTTTAAGCATCCGTCTTTCTTTCTCAGTTTCTTAGGGTTTGTCATCCTTCCTTACCATCAAAAGAATAATGAATTTGAGGTTTCAAGAGCAAAGACAATTTCATAGAGCTGAGCATCAAAAACCTCCCCATACATCCAAAACAAATATACACGACAGAGTTTGGTTCTTTAGAATCAATCTAACTTAGGTAATTGTATTGCTCTTGTACAATAGTGTTTATTGAATTGCTCGACTCTTCTCTCTTTTAAAGTGAAACAAAAACTAATCAACCATGACTTTTCACCATTGTTTTCCTTCTAAAGCTCCACGTAAGTAGACTCCTGGTCATACATAACATCAAGAATCATGACATACATAGCTCCAAGGTTTTGATTTTTTAATTCTCTTCATCATCTCCCAGTATGTACCTTCAGAATTGATTTTAATATTATCCAAAAATTGAGATCTTTTAATTTTAATATGATACGGTAAAGTCAGAATCAAGAAACTTTATGAATCAAAACTTACCTTTTCATGAGGTGTATACATGTTGAAACAATGTCCAACATTGTGGAACATAAAATTATGTGGATAAAACGTAAAATTAGTGAAATTATCCGCACTTCGTGCAACTATAAGAAACATTAATTAATTTGTCTATTTTTACTTATTATATATATATGTACATATATATATATATTTGTGTGTGTGTGTATATACTAACTATATATAGGAGCTCATGCCAGCACATGTCCAATATAGTGACATAGATCAAATTTGGAAAGTCAATCAAATTTTTATATGTTTTTTTACAAAATATATAAGTAGTTTCTTAATTGTGATTTATATTAGTTTTTACATCATTTAAAAATAATATATGTTACTCCTTTTGTTTTGATTTATATGGCATAATGTAATGACTATTTTATGTCATTTTCCCCATTTTCTAGTATTTCCAGTGTTTGAAAGAGGTAAGTATTGAAAACACCCCTAAACTTGACGTGATTTATTACTTTAGTCCCCCAACTATTGACAGCTTTAAAAACAACCTTCTACTTTATTAAGTAATTTAAAAACACTCATCTTATGCCACATGTCATCCACCCATTTGAATATGTGGATTTTCTGCTAATTAGGCGTACACAGATGTATATATATAGTAAAAAATATTTAAATAATTAAATGCTAAAAATTAGCTATTAAAGAAGAGAAGAACTTTTTTTAAAAATATTTTTTTTCTTATCCTACCCAGTACCCCACCCCTCACCCCCCCCCAAAAAAAAGTTTTAAAAAGATATTCTTATCCCACAGGACTGCCTACCCAGAATTCCCCCACACCAACCCCCAAGGCCCCCTCCCCATAAAAAATTAAAATTACTTTTAAAACAAAATTAATTTTTTTCTTACCCCATCCCCACACCCTACTCCATCCTCCATCCCACCCACCCCAAACAAAATTTAAATTAAATTTTATAGGGGCTGGTTGAGTAGTGAGGTGTGGGGTTGGGGTACTTGGGTAGGGTGGGATGGGGTGGTAAAAAATAAATTTTTTTTAAAAGAAATATTTTCTTCATTAAATTCTTAGCATTTAATTATATAAATATTTTATATATATATATCTATATCTCTGTGTATGTTTTTTTTTGTGTGTGTATGCCACATCGGAAGAAAATTCCACATATATGCTTATGTGGGTGACATGTGGCATAGGAGGGGTGTTTTAAAATTATTTAATCAAGTAGAGGGGTGTATTTAAGACTGTGAATAATTGGGGGACTAAAGTAATAATCCACACCAACTTTAGGGGTGTTTTCATTACATATCTTGAGTTTCAAACTTTCCTATCGCTTGCCCAAGTAATTTATGACTTGCTGGGACTGACAAGACAGTCACCGGACAGTTCGTTTCATTTTTATGTAAGTTAAGGTATTTTGGAGCTTTTGAAGTTCATGTGTTTGACTTCGATCAATACTTTAGGGAAACGAATATGATGGTTCTGTTAGCCTCGGAACATCGAGTTTTGTTTAATAGGACCTTTAGTTCAGGTTCCTAAGCTTCCTAACACATATCAAGCTACCTTGTGGCTTAAGCTAAAATGGAGCTTGGTTTATGGAACCCACTTTTTGTTGACCCGACTGATCTTAGGAATATCTATATGCCTAAATGCCAAGTTTATACCCATATTTTAGCTAAGTTTGAGAATTAAGTCTCTTGTATTCGCATGTTCATTTGTACTTGTGTCCTTGTCCTAACCAATGTTATTATATGTTATGTAGGGTGGAATTGCATGGGAATGGAGATTAAAAGATGAAGCTAAAGCCAATTGATGATCAGAAAAGAAGAACAAGGTCAAGAAAAAACATAAAACAGAAAAACTACACCTCAACGTGCCAGCTCTGTGCCGCAGAGTAGGGTAGGGATTTTTGGTTCAGCAAGCTAGTGGCCTCCGTGATAGCGGTATGCCATGGACCTGTGAGCAGATTCTTGCCTTCAGCTAGAAGACTGGTCCATTACTAGTCTGTGCCACGAACGTGGGATGTGCATTTTTGCACTCCTGTTCTACTATACATAGGACACTTTTTGTGGTATTATTTCCAATTTTTATTAAAGACACTCTCAACTTTGGCGACATAAGAACACAAGATTTTACGGTTCTTTTCTACTTTTTTCATCTTTTAATTCTTTAATGAATTTTGACGAATGTAAACTTGTGAATCACAATATAAGTAGCTATATCCTACATATCTAGTGGCAGGCTATGAATGATTGTTGAGTTATGAAACTTTTGGTGAAGTTTAGTTTTCATTACAAGTTATTCTTATGTTCTTATTTTCATTGTTTTAATTCTTGATCACCATTGTAAAATACATATTGTCTTTTCTAAAACACGGAAGAGGAATTGATAGATAGAATGTGGAACATAATGAGAGAGATCATTCATCAATAAAATGAAGGTTTATTATTATCTAATATTGGGATATACCGAGCCTGCCTTACTTGGCTATGAAATGAGAAGAAAACATAATGATCCATAGTTGGTTAAATCTATCCTTGCTCAATGATATAGTTATGTTTCCAAGTTTGGTAGACAGTTAGAGGTTCAAAACAACATAACCATATTATTAACCTCATAACTCACTAACGCGATAACCAAGAGGAATCTAAGGTTGAAAACACTCTATATGAATTCATAGGAAAGCCATAGCCCTATAATTTCCCTAGTTATTGATTAAAAAGCAAAGTTTAACGCAAGTCTTTGTTATTTAATTTTTTGAGTTGTTAATTGAAGTGTTTTAGTAAAAATGAATCTTCAAACTCTTTTTGCACATTTGCACTTAATTTTAGTTAAAAGTTAAATTAGATATTTACTAGTCAAAAGTTATTTGGGTTCGATAATTCGGCTCACAAGAGTCACTATATTACTTGTTTGACCACGTACATTTTTGTGTGCAATTTTGGCGCAACAAGTTTTTGGCGCCGTCACCAAGGACTTTTGAATTAGTGAATATTTAGTTTTTCAATTTTATATAGTTCTATCAAGATTTGAAAACTTGACCTTTGTTGTTACTATTGGAGGTGATTCAAATCAGTAAATGGACAATAAACGGAGGAGTGGTAGAGACGCAACCTGAACCTGAATGATTTCTACATAGACAGAAGGCAAGCAGCTTTGCAATATCCAGTCCCTCAAGTTTAGATGGTAGTTGAAAATGAACCAGAGGTACATGTAAGAATGACCTCTAGGACAATACAAGATGTGGTGATCCCACTTGAAGGCTTTGAGCATAACACAAAGATCTTACGTGATTCTGCTATAGGAGGACAGGTCCAAGAGAAGACTTATCAAGAGCTTTTTACTTTGCTAAGTAGAAGTTTAAAAGGAAATCCTAAGTGGAATGGTGGAGGCTCTAGATCTATGATACATAAGACTCTAGGAATGTTAGATACATATAGGTTGAAGACCTTAATTGCATAGATTTCTGCAATTCATAATCAGATTAACACCCACTTCAACAACAAGAATTTTTTTCAACAACAGGCTATAGTGAATGTTGTGAGGAAACATCAATTGTGGTGTGATGTTTGTGGTAGTGGAGATCATGCTACTAATTTTTTTATGGGGCCAACCCATATTCTGTAAACTTTATGGGCAATACTTAATGAGGTGGTGGTATGCAAAACTATGGGAACAATTACAATTTAAGATAGATAAACCATCCCAATTTCTCATGGGGAGGCAATTAGAATCAATATAGGCCCCAAGGAAATATGAAAAAATACAAGCTACACAACAAAAAAATCAACAAAGTACTAAGTAGGGCAACATGAGCATTGAGGAGATTCTCAAGAAAATCATAGTACACCAGGACAAGTTAGTTGTAGATGATCAAAACAATTAACTAGCTACTAAGAAATTTGAGAAGCAATTGGTCCTATTAGTCATTGATCAAAATTTTCATCCTCAAGGAGGCTTGTCGGGTAATATTGATCCAAATACAAAGAAAGTGAACACAGTAGTTACCCAAGTGGTAAGTAGTTGGAGGAGTTAGCTCCATAAAAAGCGGTTCCTGAGGTTCTGAATGATCATAAGAAAAAATGTGAGTCGGACAAAGTCTCAAAAGATGATGGTGTGGTGAAAAGTGTGAAACCAGCTACTCCATTTACACAAAATTTCAAAGAGTAGAAGAAGGTTGAATGTTTTGGTAAGTTTTTCTCTTTACTTAAGCAGGTTCAAATTAATATGTTTCTTCTTTATGTTTTGCGGGGAATCCCTAAGTATGAGAGATATGTGAATGACATCATGGCAAACAAGAGGAGGCTAAAACAGTTGCACTTACTAAGTAGTGCAATTATTTAATCAAAAATAGGTTGCCCATCAAGCTGAAAGATCCAGGGAGCTTCATGGGGCAGATCACTGTAGGGTAGAGCATTCATGCCTGAGGGTTGTGTGATCTTAGGTAAAGCATCAATCTAACTCCCAACTCATTTTTCAAGAAATTGGGATTGGGAAGTCCTAAGCCCACCAGTGGCTACTCTAGATGGCATTGTGGAAGATGTGTTAGGGCAGGTGGGGTCATTGACTTTTTTACGGATTTCAGCATCTTGAATTTTGAGCCGCGATTTTGAAGTTCCATTTATTTTGGAACGTCCCCTCCTTGCTACAGAACATGGTTTGATAGATTTAGCTGCGGGGCAACTGACCTTAAGGGCATATGACAAGGTTGAGGTTTTTGATGTATATATGGCAATGAAATTTTCTGTTGTCTATAAGGAGTTTACCGCCATCACAGTAATTGATCTTGCGGCAGAAGCACACCACAATGCTTCTAGATACAAACTTGAAAGAGTTTTGATGGGTCATGAAATCTTTGGGGATGCTAAAGCATAGGAAATAGTACAAGCTCTGGATGTGGTAAGTGAGTTTGCAAAAAGCGATGACAGGGAGCCTCATAATATATTGTTGGGACCAACCAGAGTGGTCAATGGAAAAAGCTTCTAAGTTAGAGTTGAAGGCACTCCCATCCCATATTTGGTATTCTTTCTTGGGAGAAAATGATACTTTCCAAATAATTCTTTATGCAAATTTATCTGAGGTGTAGGTTAATTAGTGTAGCATTGGTTGTGCTCAAGAGAAGAAAGAAAGAAATCGAATGGCAGATGTTGGATATTCATGACATTACTTCGGCTTTGTTCATGCATAAGATATACATGGATGAAGAACATAGGCCTAGTGCATAACATCAAAGGCGTTTGAATCCAGTAGTGAAGGAAGTGGTGAGGAAAGATGTGATAAAGTGGTTTGATGTAGGATTAGTTTATCCCATCTCAGACAGAAAGTGGGTCAATCATGTGCACTGTATATCGAAAAAGGGTGGCATGAATGTGGTGATGAATGAAAAGAATGAATTGACCCCAATGAGAATAGTCACAGGTTTGTGTAACTACTTGTACTATCGCAAGCTGAATGATGCTACAAGAAAAGACCACTACCTGGTTCCCTTCAGTGATCAAATGTTAGAAAGATTGGTAGGGCAAGAAAATCATTGTTTCCTAGATGGGTACTCAGACTACAATCAAATTGTGATCTTCTCTTAGGAATTAAGAGAAGAAAACTTTCACTTGTACTTATAGCACTTGCATTTTCAACCACCTGCTATTTGGACTTTTCAATGCACCAGCGACCTTTCAGAGATGCATGATGGCCATTTTATATGATATGTTGGTGGATTTTGTGAAGAATTTTCGTGGATAGTATCTCAATGTTTGGTGATTTTTTTGATATGTGTTTGAAAAATCCTAATAGGGTACTTGCTCGTTGTGAAGAAACCTACTTAGTGCTCAATTGGGAGAAGTGTCATTTCTTGGTTAAGGAAGACATTTTTTTGTCTCAAAAGGTGTCCAAGCAGGGACTAGAGGTTGGTCACACAAAAGTTGAAGTAATAGAGAAGCTTCCACCTCTAGTCTCAGTGTCTAGTATAAGTGAAAGGGGTAAGAAGTTTTCTAGGGCATCATGGCTTCTACATGCGATTCATCAAGGATTTCTCCAAGATGGCTAGACTTATGTGCAGTCTACTAGAGAATGAGGTGAAATTTCAGTTTGATGAGAGTTATATGAAGGCTTTTGAGGTGCTGAAGAAGAATTTATTGAAGATCCAATCCTCATTACTCCTAATTGGGAGATGCCTTTTGAGTTGATATGTGATTTAAATGATGTAGCTTTGGGTGTAGTGCTTAAGGAGAGGAATGAGAACGTCTTCCATTCCATCTTCTATTCAACTAAGACTTTGGACTCTACTCAAGTGAACTACATTGTTACTAATAAAGAAATATTTGCTTTAGTTTTTTCATTTGATAAGTTCAGGTTATATTTGGTGGGAACCAAAGTTATTGTATACACTAACCAAGAAGCTAATATATATTTGTTCAACAAGAAGCATGCAAAGACGTTTCTTATTAGGTGGATCTTACTACTGCATGATTAGATCATGAGATCAAGGACAAAAAAGAGCTAGAGAATGAAATTGCAAACCACTTCTCCGGATTAGTGAGATTTTCTCATGTTCTAGATGAAGGGAGAATTTGTGAAGAATTTCTAGATGAACAGTTGTTAGTTCTTAATGTTACTGAGTTATTGTGATATTCGGATATTGTAAATCTAATCATAAGTGGATTGTATCCTCCTGAGGCAACTATACAACAGAAGAAGAAAGTGAATCATGATGCCCCATTCCACATATGGGATGAACCATTTCTATTAAAGCAATTGCCTAATAAAGTGATAAGAATATTCATTCTGGACGGTGAAGTGAAACAGGTGCTTGATAGTTTCCATGGCTCTACTTATGGGGGCAATCATATAGGTGAGTGAACAACTCGCAAAATGTTGTCGTCTAGGTTCTTCTGGCTAACGTCTTATAGAGATGCGACTAACTATATCAAGGAATGTGATCAATGCCAACCGATGAATACTATTTCCAAAAGGCATGTTATGCCTTTGAAAAACATTCTTGAGGAGGAGATATTGGATGTGTGGGGAATCAACTTCATGGGTCATTTTTCGCCTCCCATTGGTAACCAATTCATCCTTCTGGTTGTGGACTACGTTTCAAAGTTGGTTGAGGTTGTAGCTCTCTCTTCTAATGAGTCAAAAGTGGTCATCATGTTTATAAAAAATCACATATTCACTCATTTCAAAACTCCAAGAGTTATTATTAGTGATGATGGTTCTCACTTTATAAACAGTTGGGTGAAGAAAGTGATTGCTAAGCATGGGATACGATACAAGATGGAGATGTCATACCACCGGCAGACTAGTGGTCAAGTAGAAGTGTCCAATAGGGAGGTTAAATAGAACTTGTAGAAACTTGTGAATGCACAAACAAAGGACTAGGCGATTAAACTTGATAATTCCTTGTGAGCATACACAACAACATACAAAATGCCTACTGGGACTTATCCTTATCGGATAGTGTTTGGTAAGGCTTGCCATCTTCCATCGGAGGTAGAGAATCAACTTATCAGGCTATAAGGAAGTTGAATCTTGATCAAAAGCTTGCTGGAAAGAAGAGAATGGTGCAGCTGCATGAACTTGAGGAGTTTAGGCTCCATGCTTATAAGAATGCAGAGTTGTACAAGAATAAGAAAAAAGCGTTGGCACGAAAAGCACATTGTCTCTCATACTTTTGAATCAGGTCTAAATGTATTACTATTTGATTCTACTTTGACGTTTATTTCTAGAGAGTTGAGGTTCAAGTGATGTGGACCAATTGAAGTGGTAATATGACACCTAATGGGGCTATTGAGTTGTGCAAAAAGGAGAACAGTTCCACTTTTCTCTTAAATGTATAGCTTGCGGAGTACTACATTGGGAATGATATTGATCGCGATAAGGAAGTACTCACACTTGGTGATGAGTTATCCATGAGTCTGGTTGAGCCGCGATATTAAAACAGGCGCTACACGGGAGGCAACCCTTGATTTCATTGTAATAGATAGGATTTTAAATTTTCTGTAAAATATTTAGGATTTAATTTCTTTGTAATAGTTAGGAACTATATAAAAAATTAAAAAAGAAGAGTCATGCCATGAATATAATAAGAAGAGTCATGCCACGACCAAAACTAAGGCGCTCGTTGGGAGGCAACCCATCTCTTTAACGCAATTTGTGTTTTTGTATTTTGCAGGGGAAAATGGTATGTTACAAGCTTAAATGGATTAAGGAAGGTAAGCATGCAATCGTAAGGTAAGTAGAAAAAAAATGTAATAATGAAATTAAAATATTAACCAAGCTCTGCGTTAGCTCCATGCCACAAAAATGGGATTTATCAATGGACAAAAACTTCCAGAAGAGACCGCATCTAGGCCGTGCCACAGGCCTAGATGTAAAGTTTTAATTTCTTAAAGCAAAAGGGTATGCGACCACTTTGTGCCACGAACTTGGCATGCCCCTTTAGCAGTAAAATTTCAGGTTTTCACTCATTTTCTTAAGATTAAAACCTGACCCCAATGCATTTTTAACCCCTAGTTCACCATTTCCCCCCATTCTTTCAACGCAAACACCCATTCTCTCCAAATTTCATTACCCTAACCTCTTCTTTCCCTAAAAGAAATTTCACGAACTTGGATCAAAGATTTAATTTCTTGATTATTTCTTCTTCCATCTTCATCAAGGTATGATTCTAAATTATTCTTTCTTGCTTTGTGTAAGTTGAAAAGTTGAATACATGTGGGTGTGGAGGAATTTGAAATTCATCACCCAAACACTCTTACATATATAAAACTTAATCATGGGGAAAGAGATTAAGTTCTTGAACCTATTAATGATACCCATAAATTTGAAACGACACAATGAATGAATGTTCGGTTGCTTTTGATAGTTTCTCTTGCAAATTTCTTGTTAATTTACATAGAAGCGTAATGATCATTCTTGTTTGAAGTCTTGAGTAAAAAAAGTATACAAGAAATGAATGATTAACTTGAAATCATGAATTGCTTGAAATTTTTCAAGTAGATGGTTGGGTTAAATTCTGAAAGACCTATTGTTTTGAATTCTTGAATAGAATTAATAAGCAAGGTATGAGTAAAAGAAATTCAAATTTTGTTCCTTAATTGAAATTGTGAAATTAAAGGATTGGGTTGAGCATATAATTGAATGAATAATAAAAGGGGAAGTCTAAGTACAGGAGTGATTATTCATGAACATGAGCACTCGAGTTTCAGCAACCACTCTAGTGCCCAAAGGCTATTCTAGGAGATTTGGCACAAAAGTTTTCACAAAGGAAGGCAAGAGATGGTACAAGGCCCACATAGAGACTAAGTACTTCTCTAATGTGAGTATCGACAACGATAGCCTTGAGAGGGATTTCCCTCGGATTATGAGAAGGATTTGAGAACTACACATGGAGTTCATTTTCAATGAATTGAGTGAGTGTAACCTCCACCTAGCGAGGGAGCTTTATGCAAACTGGGAGCCCAACAAAATAAGTTATGAGATCCTTATAAGGGTCCAAAGGGTCAGCCTCGACTCCATGTTGCTCAATGGTTATTTTTGGACACCCTATTTGTCACCCTGTGCTCTAACTGAGTTGAACATATGACCATCACAGGCTGAAATTCACCATATACTGAGTGGGAGGACATCCACGACCAAATGGACTTGTCATGGACACAAGGGATACCATCAAACATTCCCATATGCGTAGATGAATAGAGAAGCCCTTGTGTGGCTCAAAATTTTGTGCAACTACCTGATTCATGGAGTACATTTGTTAGATGTTACCCGAGATAGAGTGTGCTTGGTTGATGCCCTCATGATGTAGATCGAGATAAATGTTGGGGCTATCTTCAAGTCAGAGGAAGGTTAAGGTGCACCAGGGCCATAGATATACTTTTGGTGGGTTGAAAACAAGGCTATTGAGGAAAAAAGGGATACCAGAGGAAGACTTGGAATATATTTCCCCGTTGGTGATGATATCTCTAGATATAACGAAGAATAAGGGGCCTGACTCCTTACATGGGTCTGTGCTTACATTGGCCGAACTATATGTTCGGGATGATTTGGTGACTACCCGAATGTATAGCTTGAAGATGCTCAGTGATAACACTCAACCACACCTATTACGATTTAAAGTGTGGGCGGTCGCTAATAAGAATAAACCCAACGAAGAGGTGGGGTTGATACCACGAGGAACAATGTGCAATGAGATTGAAGAAACAAAGAATTACAATCTACTAGTTGGAATCCGAAATGAAACATACAAATATGAAATGAGAAGATTTTAAGTAACAATTTAGGATAAGGGATAGAGGAGAACAAGAGACAAAGCCTTTCCGAGCAAAGATACCGAAGGGATTTGGGAATGGGAAATCAATTAACACCCATACGATCCATTGCAAACTAGCTTCATACAATCTCAATTAATCATGGGTAAAATCATATATGCCTCGTAATCTAAATGACTCACCTATTTCTCTCAACTATAGACAAGTATCTCTCAATTAGCTCTTTCGAACCCAATCAAGTGGCAACACAAGCAATCCGATTGAAGGCAATGCAAGGATTTACTATTACTAGCTAAAATCCAACAAATGAGTAGTTACACCTCAAATTATGCACCAATCAATCTTTCCAACCTCAATTGACTCTAACAAGCTCAATCAAAGTAAATGGGCAAGTCCAAGGAGTGATAAATTCCATAAAAAAAGCAATAAAAGCATGAGATCAATTGGATAATCAAAAACCCATTTCATATAAGAGAAAGCATTCAACTAATTACAAAAGCACAAGATATAAATCAAAAAGCCAAATATTGTTTTTCACTAACACAATATCCAAATCACCAATCAACAATTAACACCTAGAATTCAACAATACAAAACAGAGAGTTGAAGAAAGATGAAAAATAGTTACAACCCAAGCTCACAATCTTCACTTTAATGGTGTTTGTTCAGTAATCTTGCTCTCAAAGCTAAGCCCAAGCCTCAATCCCCAAAGTTCTTCTCTCTATTTTCAGTGTAATCCCCGTATTCCATTAAATGTAATACAAAATTTTGCTGTGTTTTAGTGTATATGAAGAATTAGGGTCGAAATGTGAATTTCCAGAACTACCCAAATGCTAGTAACTTTTTCTTCTCTGCGTTCGCGAAGAGATGCGCACATTCACGGAAGTTAGTGACCTTGTGCTCCACGTTCGCGGAGGCTCGCCCGCGTTCGTGCTTGCCAGTGATTTTACACTCCATGGTCGTGGAGTCTTCCCACGTTTGCGCTTCACAGTGGACTTACACTACGCGTTCGCGGAGGATTTCCCATATTCGTGGAGAACACTTCACATTCAGCTCCCATTTCTCTGTTTTCAGCTCCATTTTACCCCAATTTCCATTCCTTTCCATCAAAGCTCCTTTTTTACCAACATGTAACTGAAACAACCATATTCAAAGGAAAATTAGCCTCTTTCTCTTCTTAAGTACCACAAAATCACAAGAAAAGGACTCCAAATGAGTGAAAATCACTCACTCATCAACACCCCCAACTTAGAAACTTTGCTTGTCCTCAAGCAAAACAAACTCAAAAGCACAATAGGCATTCAAGTTAAGCACAATACACTATCATTCTAACTAAGGATCAAGATCAGGACCTTGGTTGGTACTAACAAATAGTCTTCAAACAAACTTTGCACAAAAACAACCCCACATACTCATGGAACATTTTTCAAACACCAAGAATCATTAAGTGACAACTCTAACTCAAGAAATGACTCAACTCTTTAGCTCTTCTACATGCTCACTTGATGCAATTAGGAAATTTAAAAATCACCACTCAAGCAACCTACATGCCCTCAGAGGAAAAGAAATGTCCCAAAACACTCACAAAGTATTTACAAACAAGGGACAAAAGCACAAACACTCACACTCACAAAAGAACATATCATGACCACAAATGCCACACCATAGGCTTGCCCATATTTTCAATCAACATTGACTCAACTTCATTTAGTTAGAAATCACAAAGGACTTTGTTAAGCTTGTAATGTAGGCTTAGGGAAGGTTAGGATATCATTTGGGTATAAGTGACTACACCCTCCTTGAACTCTACTGAACAACTCAACGTCTTCCAACCTTTCCACATTTTCTTTCTTTCCAAACCAACGCACATTTCACATTCTCTTTTTCTTATTTTCACTATAGATGCCCTACATGCAACCATTTTCAACTATTTGGAGGATTCAACGTTCTTTTATTCACTTTCTTTTTCACAACTTTTTCTTTCGTTTTGACCCTTTCATCCATTCATTCTTCTCTTTTTTTTTATATCAAGCTCTTATGTGATAGTTATCCCTTCTATGTGTTTCTCATAACACCCCGAACTTAGGCTTTTAGCGTCAACTTTCACAACATCAAGTTCAAGGAGGGAAAGGGTTCAAGAAAGATGTACATTTTCAAAATGGATAAGTCTTGTAATGAGGTTGATAATAAAAAGGGTTTAGGCTCAAAGGGGACAACTAAAGGTACATTTAGTGCAAATGTGGGGTTTTTAGGCCAAGTGGACTTCAAGAACAATCAAAGAATGCCTAAGATAATATTTCCAAGCCAACTCAATCAAGACCAATATTTCAAGACAAACCGGGCAAGTTCTAGGTAGCATAAGCGAACACAAGGCATTATTCAACAACTCACCCCACATGTCATGCAAATCACTCAAGATGGATCAAAATCTTATTTTCTTTTCAACAAACAAGTGGCAATGGACAATTAAACCGCTAACTAATCAAAAGTCACAAAAAGAGTCAGAAGAGTTGTCACAAAGTCATTCCAAACATGCTCAATTTTCAAAATGGAGGGGTGTGTTCAAAATATTTTTCACATGCAAGACTATATTCTTAGAATCAAACAAGCCACAACCTCCCAAAAAGAAAATCACGAATTGACCCTTAAGAAAGCTGACAACCAATCCATCATTCAGCAAACTCATACATCTATTCGGGATCAGCTACTCAGACTTCACCACACAACAATAATGGCTACTCAGACTTCACCACATAACAAACCAATGCTTTACCCTTAAGAAAGTCATCATTGTATCCATCATAAGGCATCGCCAATCAACAACGCCATCACAAAATAAAAGCATCAAAATAAAGATGCTATCAAAAGCAATAAAAACTAATAAAACAAAAATGACTAATCCAACACAATCCACAATTAAGATCCAAAAGACCGACAACGGCACAACATCCACAAAATAGAATAAACATCCACCAACAATAATCCCAAGCATCCAAAATAGGAAATACAATAATTGCAGCAGCCACCAGTGCTTTGACCAATGTAACTTCGGTGTCATGATTAGAAGGAATGACCCGAGTGCATATGATAGAAAGCCAAGTCTAGGCTTCAGCTGTGAACTCATGGGACTCAATCCCCATCTTATTCTCTAACCACTCCAGAGCCTCTCCAGCATGTAGCTTATAAACCAGCCACTATTTACCCAACTCTCTGAACCACTCCAAATACACCCGATTGTCAGTATTCGAGAGACCGTAATAAGCATGAATCACTGTCGGGCTAAAAGACACTTGCACCCTTCGGACGGTAGTCACCGTTGTTTCATTTAAAATCCGTCTCCAAGGCATTAGCATAAAATTCTGCTACCAGCGTTTGATTAGCCTTGATAGGCTCAGCAGCAAAGACCATCCACCGACTAGCTCCAAGCCGGTTATAGAAATCTGGCATTCCGCGCTCGAGCTTCTCAAAACAAATGCCCTTCTCCTTCACCACAGCTCTGCCCTAGTTTTCATCGTACTTACGGGCGCATTTGGATGACAGGAATCTGGTTGAGTCAAAGTACTCTACTTCTGGTGCAATTTCAGATGATTAGGGGATGTTGTCGGTCGACATTATAAGTCCAAAGCACCTACAAAAGATGCCAACATGTTAAAATTTCTTATGGACACTTAAACTAGTGTATAGGAAGTTTTTAGGCCAAAGAAAATAATTAAAGGAGGTCCCGAGTGATGTATTGCGAAGCTACTATTTTGGGACAGAACTGAATTCTTCTCCACATTCACAGAGAAGCCTCCGCGTTTGCGGAGAAATAGGAGCCATACCTCTATGTTCGCAGAGAGGCAACTGCATTCGTGGCTCACCACATAATAAACCTCCGCATTCACGGACCAATTAGCCGCATTCGTGGAGTACAAGGAGACAAAGACCTCCGCGTTCGTGAACAGAGGTCTGTGTTAGAGGAGAAGTCGTCTTCTAAAAAAAATTGTTCAGTCAAGGATAAAACCGAACACATAGTGGGCAACAAGTTTAACAATAATTTTCTACCAAAATTCGCCCCCAATTTATACCCCGAACATCAATTATCAACAATCATCACAAGATACATCTATTCCTAGCCCCTAACTCAACAATTAAGCACAAAATAATCAAGATCAACTCAATATAAACTCAAACACCATTTCACAAGTTTAAATCATCAAAAATAGATTAAAGAAAGGGGTAAAGACATACCTCAAGGGTTGATGCATGTCACGACCTTAAGTACCCCCTATGGTGTACAAGACCCCGAAAGACCCCATACAAGAAACTTAGCATGCATAATGCAAGATCATAAGAAATAAAGAGTTCAAAAGAGAATTCATTTTCACAAGAGTTTACAAGGCATAGCAAAAGAATACATATCGTCTCAAAGCTATCTATCAAAAGAATAGAAAGAACGTTGGGACGTAACCCAATAAAAATCCAAAAGTAAAGCAACATAAAAGAATAACAAGGTGATGTCCTCGAACATATGATGACTTACCAAGTCTTCAAGGCTCTTCTACTACAAGCTCTAGCCACGAGTTTATGGGCAGGAGTCGCCATGCCCTACATCAATAAATCAATGTAGGCAAGAGTATGCGTTAGTACAAACATGCACCAAGTATGATAACTATGCATAAAACCACAAGATCATGATAAAAGGGGACATTTACGTAAGATGCATGACCAAGGTAAAACATGAGATAAGAGAGGTTATAAATATAAGTCATCGGATCATAGTAAATGCAAGCTAAACATGCTTAAAACACTTATAAGATACTTTGAAAGTCACTTTAGTTCATTATTGTGGGAAATTACCTTTAACCGACATTTAAGACCATGCGAGCTATAACATGGAATCTGGTGTCTACCCCAAACCAAAAAGAGGTGTCCCACTTGCCAAGGTAAGACCACCAACTTCTAGCTTACGTGGATCTAATACCTAATGTCTATCTAGAAAATTATTCTATAGTGGCACATAGTTTATGGGACATGAGTAATCGCCACTTGTGCACTCGGTGCTAAGCATAATTCCCATGGATTAGTCATAAATCATAATTCACCTTATCTTTAGTCTACATGGGTAATTGTCTCTTGTATATCATTAGGGAACATGGGTAATCGCCTCTTGTCCCTTTCATTAGAATAGCTCCTTAACTTTGATTCAAGTTTAGTTGAGAAAACCTTTTAACCCTTTATGAATTCTTTATGTGAAAACAATCCTTTCACATATATGGTTTAAGTATTATGTGAGAAACCCTTTCACAACTCAACAACAACATCAATTATGCTTCAAAAACAAAGGAAGTCTTAAATCATCATAAATTTCGTAATTGAACATGCATATATTAATAAAACTCATCTTTTGACCATTCATAATTTCATCATGAAATTCATAGCTTAGAAGACATAAATCATGCATGGGCTCATGTATCTTTATCTCAAAATCATTCAATTTCCCCAATTCATCTTTCATAGTTCAAAACCTCACATTATGATCATAGTCTAGAAATCATGAAATTCATATGGGTTCATGAGGATTCAACTGTAAACATGCAATTCAACTCAATTTCATGCATAGGAAGTCATAATTAAAGCAATTGGATCATAATTGATAAGAACCCACCTGATAGAAGAAAACCCTAAATTCAATTGAAAATTCCTACTTTCAAAGTTGAGGAATTTGTGAACCCTATGGAGGAAAGGGCTTTATAGGTGAAAGGTATCATAAATCAATGCAAAAACTTAGAAATCAATGGAGGAATTGGAGACTTACCCCTTCAAACCCTAGGTTTGTTCTTCTTCTTCTTTGCTTCTAGAGAGAGAAATATTTTGATAGGTTTTGGGAATAGTTGAAAAGTGATTGGGAATGGAAGAAATTAGGCTTAGAAGGATTATATAGTGCTTAGTATTAGAGGGTAACTGACTTAGATTAGGCATTAAACATTTGGGGAAAAGACAAAAAAAGCCATTTAAAAATAATTGTCGGACCCCATCGACGACTAGACCTATGTTTCGTGGGTCCACCAATGAGCCGTGCATCAGGGTCGTAGGTCCCACTGGTTGGAACCTTACAATTTACTGAAATTCAAGGATCATCTACGATCACCCCCCTATGGTTTGTACATAGAACGACAACTCCTCCTGTTTAACCGTATATCAACTACTGAAACTTTACATTTGGAAAACTTGTACCTTGCCAACCACGGTTCAACCTACTGAACGTAGGTCAGACCTATGAACCGTCGGTGGCCCCATAGGTGCTGGCACCACACTTAAAACTTGTAACCTTTTCTTTTCTTTAAAAATCTGAGGTGTTACATTATCTCACCCTTGGTAACATTCGTCCTCGAATGTGAATCAAGACATCATAAGAAGGATAGGAACTTAATCTAACAGCCCAACATGAATGTAATCACATAAATGCATATATCCGAGGAGGAAACATCAACTCCTAGCTTATGCATGTTCAAAGCATCCTTTCATAAAGTCCATATGCACATAATCATGTAGAAATCATTGAAGTTAACTCATTTTCCCAAGATTTAAGCTTTTCATGAACATGTATAAATGAGGAATCATGGGAATATCTAAGACACATAAGACCAAAAGAGGAAACCATGAGGAACTAAATACCTCAAGCTAGAGTAGGAGTGGAGGAAAAGAGATGAGGATATCTGGACATCATGTCGCCCTCGGCCTGCTAGGTAGAACCCTCATCTAATTGATTCCTCCAAAGAATCTTCACGGAAGAAATTTATTTATTCCTCAGCCTTCGAACTTTCCGGTCTAAATCTTAACCGGAACTTCTTCATAAGAAAGGCTATCCTTTATACTAGGATCCTCTAATGGTACTATGGATGTCGGATCACGAACGCATTTATTCATCAAGGAGACATGGAGAATCTGATGCACCAATGCTAAGTCCTTAGGTAAGTCAAGTTCATAAGCAACCTTTCCAATACGCTTCAAAATCAGATATGAGCACTCATAACGGGGACTAAGCTTCTCTTTCTTCCAAAACCTCAATACACCCTTCATGGGTGAAATTTTCAAGTAGACTCAATCATCAACATCAAATTCTAAATCTCTCTTACTAACATTGGCATAGGACTTTTGTCGACTTTGAGCCATTTTCAACCTTTCTCTAATAAGCCAAACTTTCTTCATAGCCTCATGTATTTACACGATACCTATCAAAGCAACTACAACAACTTCAAACAAACCTATAGGAGATCTACACCTCCTACCATAGAGAGCCTCAAATGGAGTCATACCAATACTCAAATGGTAGCTATTATTATAGGCAAACTCAATCAAAGGAAAATGATCATCCCAATTACCCTTGAATTAATCACACAAACTCTCAACATGTCCTCCAAAGTTTAAATAGTTCATTCCACTTACCCAACGCTTTGAGGATGAAAGGCCGTACTAAACTTAACACGAGTACCAAGGCCCTTTTGGAAAGATTTCCAAAACTTTGAAGTGAATTGAGTATCACGATCGGAGATAACTGATAGAGGCACTCTATGCAGCCTCACCATTTCTCTCAAGTACAACTTGGAATAATCCTCCACCGAATAAGAAACCTTAATGGGAATGAAATGGGCTGATTTCGTCATTTGATCTATAATAAACTAAATCAAGTCATGTTTCCATCGAGTGCGTGGTAAACCAACAATAAAGTCAATATTCAGATCTTTCCACTTTCAATTAGGAATACTAATATCTTGGGAAAAACCTCCCGGCTTTTAATGCTCAATTTTCACTTGTTGACTATTAGGATACTTAGCCAAAAATTCCGCAATATCCTTCTTCATTCTATTCCACTAATAGACCTCCTGCAAATCACGGTACATCTTGGTGGCTCCCTGGTGAATGGAATATCGAGACCTATGGGCTTCAGATAGAATTTTCTCCCTCTAACTATCAAAATTGGGAACACACAAATGACCTTTATATCGAAGCACACCATCTCCCCTTGGGAGAAAGCATCTACGGACTTCTTGAGCACCACTTCTTTCAACTCTATCAAGATTTGATCAAGACCCTTCTTTTCTTTCACATCTGACACGAAGGACGATTTCGATCCATTACGAATAACTATCCCTCCTTTCATGGAGTTAATCAGCTGAACACCTAATCAGGTCAATCGATGAACATCTCAAACCAATTCCTTCTTACCATCCGAAATGTGAGCAACACTACCCATTGAAACTAGTCAAGAGCACCCACCACCTCATTCACCTTGCCGGGGTGATAGAGGACACTTATGCCATAGTCTTTTAACAACTCAAGCCACCTTCTTTGGCGAATATTTAGATCATTTTTCTTGAACACGTATTGTAAACACAACTGCCGCTAGTTCTAAGTCATGAGTGGGATAATTCTTTTCATGAATCTTAAGTTTCCTTGAAGCGTAAGCAATGAATTTCCCATTTTGAATTAGGAAACACCCTAGCCCAGTCCTTGAAGCGTCACAATAAACCACAAACCCATTGGGCACTTCCGGTAAGGTCAACACCGGAGCCGAGTTAAGTCTGTCTTTCAATTCTTTAAAACTCTTCTCACACGCTTCGGACCATGTGAACTTAACTTTCTTTTGAGTCAAAGCTGTCAAAGGAGATGCAATCAAAGAGAACCCTTCAACAAACCTCCTATAATAACCTTCCAAACCCAAGAAACTTTGAATATCCGAAGGTGATAGAGGTCTAGGCCAATTCTTAACCACTTCTGTCTACTTAGGATCTACCTCAATACCTTTATCAGAAACAATGTGACCAAGAAAAGCCACGGATCTTTGCCAAAACTCACACTTATCAAACTTTGCAAAGATTTGTTTGTCCTTGAGGACTTGCAACACAATCCTCAAATGATTGGTATGCTCATCTTCACTTCTTGAGTAAATCAAAATATCATCAATGAACACAATCACGAACATATCAAGGTATTGTATAAACACCCTATTCATCAAATCCATAAATGTGTCCGGGGGCATTTTTCAACCCAAATGACATTACCAAGAACTCGTACTGACCATATCTAGTCCAAAAAGTCGTCTTAGGACTGTCATCTTCCTTCACCCTCAATTGGTGATAGCTCGATCGAAGGTCAATCTTGGAGAAATAGCTCACTCCTTGAAGTTGATCAAACAAATCATCTATTCTTGGAAGAGGATACTTATTCTTAATGGTGACTTTATTCAATGTCCAATAACCAATGCACATTCGAAGTGAACCATCCTTCTTTCGAACAAACAAAACTGGAGCACACCATGGAGAGATACTAGTTCGGATGAAACCCTTATCTAACGAATCTTTCAATTGCTCCTTTAACCCCGTAAGTTCTGCCGGAGCCATTCGATAAGGAGAAATAGAGATAGGTTGCATATCGGTGAGAAGGTCAATACTGAAGTCTACTTCCCTTGTAGGAGGAACACTAGGTATATCATCGGGAAACACTTCCGGAAACTCATTAACCACGGGGATCGACTCAAGAGTAGAGATTTCAGAATCTACATCCCTGACCCTAACAAGATGGTATATGCAACCCTTAGAAATCATCTTTCTAGCTTTAAGACTAGAAACAAACTGACTCTTAGGCATAGAGTTTCCCCCTTTCCACTCTAGGATAGGCTCATTTGGAAATTGAAACCTAACCACTCGGGTCCTACAATCAATAGAAGCATAACAAGAATGCAACAAATCTATCCCAAGGATAACATCAAAATCTAACATACCAAGCTCTACAAAAACAACATGAGTGACTTTATGTGATAATGAAATGTGGCAATTTCTATAGACTCTCTTAGCCACATTAGATTCACCAATAGGATTAGAGACAGAAAGAGGATCTAACAACACATCCGTAAGAACATCAAACCTCATAGCCACATATGGCATCAAAAAGACAAGGTAGCCCCTGGGTCAAGCAAAGCATAAACATCAAGATGAAACCCCTTCAACATATCGATAATCATATCGAGAGAACCCTCTTGCTCTTTATGAGTCTGAAGCGCACAGAATCGGTTTTGCTTCGGATTCCCACTTGAACCCGTAGGATGTTGAGGTTGAGCCCGTCGACGATTATCTCCTTCATTCTTATCCACTAAGAGACAATCCCTTATCTTGTTATCCATCTTACCACAACAAAAACATGCATTAGAACCGGCTAGACACTTGCTCTCGTGTTTTTTCCCACATTTAGCACATGTAGGCAATAGGGGTCCACCACCATTCCCTCCATGAGGCTTAGGGTTAGATACCCTTTCTTTGTTAAACTTAGGAGAAGAATTGGAGGAAACTTGACCAGAAAACCTTTGTCGGAACTTAGGACGACCATACCCATCAGACCTTGAATGAGAGAAATTACCATCACCGGTCTTAGCCATCTTTGCCTCCCTAGACTACAGCTTGATTTTCTCCTCTTCTATTTTTTGTGCATGCACCATAAGACGAGAAATGTTCATATGATTGATAAGCATTGCGGTACAGCACTCCTTGACCACCATTTCGGACACTCCTGAAACAAACTTACTCATTCTGGGCCTAGGATCGGCAACCATAGTAGGAGCATATCGAGACAATTGTGTGAACTTCAAAGCATACTCATTCACACTCATGTTTCCTTGACGAAGATTGATGAATTCAAGTACTTTTGCCTCCCTCATATCAAGGGGAAATATCTTTTCAAGGAAAGCAACATTGAACTTTTCCCAATCAAGAGGGACTGCATCATTCACCCTCTCACTCTTAAATTTCTCAACCCACACTTGAGCCACACCCTTAAGTTGATAAGTGGCAAACTCTTCCTTTTCCTCCGGCCTCACGCCCATAATCATTTGAACCTTGTACACCTCATCAATGAACTCTTGAGGATCTTCCTCAACCTTAGAGCCATGAATCTCCGGAGGATTCATTCTAGTGAAATCCCTCACTCTTGATACCACCGTACCCACATTTGGGTTCAAAGGAGCCACAACCTCCCTATTGGCTTGAACCGTCATGGCTTGATCTAACACTTGAAAAGCAGCCCTAAACTCCGCATTAGTCACTTGCTCAGCCAAAAGGTCAGCCTAAACTTTAAGAGCTTGAGGAGGAGCTTATTGTTCCACATTCTCTCTCACGTTCCTCCTAGCATATGCCCTTTGAGTGGCCATATCCTAAAACGCATAGGATAGGGGCTAGGAGAGACACATATATAGTTAAACTCTATTGCACGATTTTAGAATGATAAAAGAAGTGGGATTTCCTAGAACATCTTATAGGCTCTCATTCATAAATGTGGCGCGCTTCACACCCATGAACAAGACTCTACTCGACGTGGCATATGAGACTTCTTAGCAACTTTTTAAAACCTTGTGCTTTGAATACCAAGTTTGTCATAACCTAAAGTAACCCCTAGACATGACATGGCGTACAAGACCCCGAAAGGCCCCATACAAGCCACTTAGCATGCATAATACAAGATCATAGAAATTAAAGAGTTCAAAAGACAATTCATTGTCACAAGAGTTTACAAGGCATAGCGGAAGTCTATATATAGTCTCAAAGCCATCTATTAAAAGAATAGAAAGAACGTTGGGACGTAACCCAATACAAATCCAAAAGTAAAGCAACATAAAAGAATGACAAGGTGATGTCCTCGAACATATGAGGACTCACCAAGTCTTCAAGGCTCTTCTACTACAAGCTCTAGCCACGAGTGGATGTGGAGTCGCCACGCCCTACATCAATAAATCAATGTAGGCAAGAGTATGCGTTAGTACAAACATGTACCAAGTATGATAACTATGCATAAAACCACAAGATCATGATAAAATGGGACATTCACATAACATGCAAAGACAAAGTTAAAACATGAGATAAGAGAGGTTAGAAATATAAGTGATAGGATCATAGTCAATGCAAGCTAAACATGCTTAAAACACTTTTAAGATACTTTAAAAGTCACTTTAGTTTGCTATTGTCGGAAATTACCTTTAACCGACATTTTAGACCATGCCAGCTATAACATGGAATCCGGTGTCTACCCCACACTGAAAAGAGGTGTTGTACTTGCCAAGGTAAAACCATGAACTTCTAGCTTATGTGGATCCACTAGCTAATGTCTATCTAGACAATCATACTATGGTGGCACATAGTTTTTGGGACATGAGTAATCGCCACTTGTCCACTCGGTGCTAAGCATAATTCCCACGGATTAGTCATAAATCATAATTCACCTTATCTTAAGTAGACATGGGTAATCGCCTCTTCTCTATCATTTGGGAACATGGGTAATCGCCTCTTGTCCCTTTCATTAGAATAGCTCCTTAACTTTGATTCAAGTTTAGTTGAGAAATCCTTTCAACCCTTTATGAATCCTTTAGGTTAAAACAATCCTTTCAAATTCATGGTTTGAGTAATATGTGAGAGACCCTTTCACAACGCAATAACAACATCAATTATGCTTCAATATCAAAGCAAGTCTTAAATCATCATAAATTTCATTATTGAACATGCATATATTCATAAAACCCATCTTTTGATCATTCATAACTTCATCAAGAAATTCATAGCTTAGAAGACATAAATCATGCATGGGCTCATGTATCTTTATTTCAAAATCATTCAATTTCCCTAATTCATCTTTCATAGTTCAAAACCTCACTTATGATCATAGTCTAGAAATCATGAAATTCATATGGGTTCATGGGGATTCAACTTGAAACATGCAATTCTACTCAATTTCATGCATAGGATGTCATAATTAAAGCAATTGGATCATAATTGATAAGAACTCACATGATAGAAGAAAACCCTAAATTTAATTGAGAATTCCTACTTTGAAAATTGAGGAATCTGGGAACCCTATGGAGGAAAGGACTCCATAGGTGAAATGAATCATACCTCAACGCCAAAACATAGAAATCAATGGGGGAATTGGAGACTTGCCCCTTTAAACCCTAGTTGTCTTCGTCTTCTTCTTTGCTTCTAGGGAGAAATATTTTGATGGGCTTTGGGAATAGTTGAAAAGTTATTAGGAAGGGTAGAAATTAGGCTTAGAAGGCTTATATAGTGCTTAGGATTAGAGGGTAATCGACTTAGATTAGGCATTAAACATTAAGGGAAAAGACCAAAAAGACCTTTAAAAATAATTGTTAGACATCATCGACGACTTGACCTATGGCTCATGGGTCCACCAACGAGCCGTGCATCAGAGTCGTAGGTCCCACTGGTTGGAACCTTACAATTTACTCAAATTCAAAAGTCAACTATGATCAACCCCCCTACAGTTCGTACATAGAACGATGACTCGTCCTGTTGAACTGTATATCAACTACTAAAACTTAACATTTGGAAAACTTGTACCTTGCCTACCACGGTTCCACCTACGGAGCGTAGGTCAAACCTACAAATCGTCGGTGGCTCCGTAGGTGCTGGCACCAGTCTTAAAACTTGTAACCTTTTCTTTCCTTTAAATATCCGAGGTGTTACAATGCATTTCACCAATTACTACACTAGGAAGCAACGTAGATTAGGGGAGAATTTAAGGGAATTTTTTATTCATTGAATGAGGGAACCAAATTCTTATTTTAAAGGGCCTTTTTTAAATTGAAATCAACCTTTGGCATTTCTGCCTTTTAAAATACCTGACCCTCCGCGTACACGGTGAAGAGGGCGCATTTCCGGAGGTTCTATCATTTTTACCTCCGCCTTCGCAGTCTCCCTTCCGCGTTCGTGGAGAGTACCTGGTCCCTCGACCCCTAGCAACATTCTGGAATATTTTGCGATGGGTGGGACCATTTGGTGACTAGCCCAATGCACTTTGGCGACCTTCAGCTGCGAAAAAGTGTTTCAACCCCCATTTTGAAGGTAGTTCAACCCCAACTTCAATCCCAAGTGCATTTTTGTATCTATCCTAAAAATACAAATTTACTAAATCTAAAATTTTTGGATACCGATGGGTTACCTCCTATCACGCGCACAATTTAACGTCGTGGCGCGATGCCAGTTACATCACCCTTTATGTTTCCACTTCGAGGCAATGTACCTTCTCCCCAACTTTGAATCATTTTCACTTCGAAGGGAATAGGGATTAAATGAGATCATCACACGTTTCACTCAATCTCTCCACTTCGAAGATTGAATTTCTTGCCCAACTTCACATCATTTTTATGCGGAGGAGTATTGGGCAATAGTGACAGGGTCACTAGGCCATTCGAACATCGAACTTCATAACTCTTGGACCTCAAGTGCATGACACCATCACTTTCCAATGAATTAGAGTTGCCATATATGATCTTTTTGGCTATTTCGTGCAACTCTAATATCATCACCTTGATAGTGGCATCTTGGAATTTTATTTGCTTGGCTTGGTTGCAAACACCCAAGATTTCATCAATATTGAACACAACCCCTTTTTATTTAGACTCCAACTACATTGTGTTACTTTTGCCCATTTGACAAGGAGCCTTATGTACTCCAAATGTTGATCTCACATTGGCCTTCAAAGTAGCAATTTCAAACTCAAATTTTATCATCTCATGGCACCTAGTTAGGTGCAAGTTATGGAATTCATCCCTCATTTGGAACATTAAATTTCTAAGCCTCACACCCTTTTCAAGTCGTTGAGACAAGTACAAGAGCCAAGCTTGACTCACCACACTCATCCCTTCACACTTCTCTTCATAAAAAGAGGCATCCACACAACTATTCCCAACAAGAAGTCTTCCACAACAATGCCATGGCTCATCAACATAGGGCTTGCAATTGCCAAACCTTGTTCCTTCACAAGAAGCCATAAAAACAAACAAAAACAAAGAAAAAACAAATATTCACAATTTGGATAGAAACTACTAAACTATAAATTCTAAATCAATTCAATATGCCAAATTGTTCCCTGACAGTGGCTTCATTTTTTATAATACTCAACCACACCTATTATGATTTGAAGTGTGGGCAGTCGCTAACAAGTATTAACCTTACAAAGAGTTGAGGTCGATCCCACAAGGAACAATGTGCAAGGTGATTGAAGAAACAATGAATTACAAGCTACTAGTTTGAATCTAAAATGAAAGATACAAATATAAAATGAGAATATTTCAAGTAACAATTTAGGATAGGGGATAGAGGCGAACAAGAGACAAAGCCTTTTCGAGCAAAGATACTGAAGGGATTTAGGAATGGGAAATCAATCAACACCCATACGATCCATTGTAAACTAGCTTCATACAATCTCAATTAATCATGGGTAAAATCATATATGCCTCGTAATCTAAATGACTCACCTATTTCTCTCAACTATAGACAAGTATCTCTCAATTAGCTCTTTCGAACCCAATCAAGTGGCAACACAAGCAATCCGATTGAAGGCAATGCAAGGATTTACTATTACTAGCTAAAATCCAACAAATGAGTAGTTACACCTCAAATTATGCACCAATCAATCTTTCCAACCTCAATTGACTCTAACAAGCTCAATCAAAGTAAATGGGCAAGTCCAAGGAGTGATAAATTCCATAAAAAAAGCAATAAAAGCATGAGATCAATTGGATAATCAAAAACCCATTTCATATAAGAGAAAGCATTCAACTAATTACAAAAGCACAAGATATAAATCAAAAAGCCAAATATTGTTTTTCACTAACACAATATCCAAATCACCAATCAACAATTAACACCTAGAATTCAACAATACAAAACAGAGAGTTGAAGAAAGATGAAAAATAGTTACAACCCAAGCTCACAATCTTCACTTTAATGGTGTTTGTTCAGTAATCTTGCTCTCAAAGCTAAGCCCAAGCCTCAATCCCCAAAGTTCTTCTCTCTATTTTCAGTGTAATCCCCGTATTCCATTAAATGTCTTAACCAAATAGGTCGTGTTTCAGTGTATATGATGAATTAGGGTAAAAATGTGAATTTCTAGAACTGCCCAAATGCTAGTTACTTATTCTTCTCCGCGTTCGCGGAGGTCAGCGACCTTGTGCTCCGTGTTCATGCTTTCCAATGATTTTACACTCCGCATTTGCAGAGTCTTCCCGCATTCGCGCTTCACAGTAGACTTACACTCCGCGTTCACGGAGAAAACTTCACTTCCAGCTCCCATTTCTTTGTTTTCTGCTCCATTTTACCCCAATTTCCATTATTTTCCATCAAAGCTCTTGTTTAACCAACATGTACCTGAAACAACCATATTCAAAGGAAAATTAGCCTTTTTCTCTACTTAAGTACCACAAAATCACATGAAAAGGACTCCAAGTAAGTGAAAATCACCCACTCATCACTGAGGAACTGAACATGAGAGTGACCTTCTACACGGGATGAGCAATATGATATGGAGACTGAGTACCCTCTCAACACTCATGCCATGTCTCTCCTCGAAATTGTGCAGGTGTTTGTTGAGCGTATATTCTTACTAATGAGGATAAGAAGCGAACAAGCTTGGACAGTGAATCCAATGACGATGATGAAGAAGGAGCTGAGATACCCTTCACACTGATTAGTCCGATGAGGCGATGAACAAACGATCAGGGAGTTCGTCACACCATACTATATGCTCCACGAAAGATTGAATTTAAAAAGCAATTTAAGGAAATCGCTAGCTAATCCCTAACATCAATGCATTTTTTGATAATGCTCAACTATGTCTTGTATTTAAGACATACACAGTCGTATGCAAAACAATACACCACTGATGAGGTCAGTGTCTAATCCAAAAAGACCTACAGGAAGGATTACGCTCAAATAACTTTATAGATTCAAATTACTTTATATTAAAAGTACAAAGCTCCTAACATCAAACTTGGATTATTATTTTACCCCTATTCTAAATAAAATATCTAATTAAATAAATAATAAATAATATAATTTATATTATACTAAATACTTAAAGTGGAAAGGTGTTTAGTCAAAAGTTAAATCAACTTTTAAATTCAATTAAATGAGAAGACATTAAGAAAGATGATAATAAATAGATCATGGTGTCAAAACCCTTCATTTTTAAAATTAAATTTACTCTTTATATTTTCATTTTCTCATATTGAATTAAGAAAAACGTTGGTCTTGCAAACTATAAATTTAGACATTGGACAATATGAGATATATCATAAGAAATAGTAGTGTTCAATTGTTGATTTCAAAGTTTCTTATTTTATTTGATTCCTTCTTCATCTATGTATTATCACATTTAATTGTATATATGTTTTTCATTTTTATCCTCTCTCAAATTTCTTGGCATCATAATCACATGACAAAATATAACTATGATTATATGTGAGAAGTTCGATGATTCAATAAATTTGTTTGATAAGAATCTCTTCTTTCTTTACAACAATTTTTTATGTTGCATAGTATCAATTTCTAAACATAGAAAATTTATTGATTATGTGGAAGGTGTGATGAATACATTATTGTTTGGTACAATCTTGCAAGGCACGTTCCAATAGACTAGTCTATCTATCTATCTTAAAAGCATGAACTCGGTAACTTATGGGTAGTGACTTCTCCGAAGGGTTGTGACTTTTTAAAAGAGTTGTGACTTCTTCGATTAGTTACAATATTTTCAAATGGTTGTGACTTTTCTAAAGGGTTGTGACTTATCTAATAAGGCACGATAAGTACATTTTCATACTATCATTTGTTGTCTATAAATAGAGAAGGTTTCTAACATTTTTAAATGACGAATTTTGTAAGTTTTCTATTCTTCTTCTTAAAACAAAGAAGATTGTGAGAATTGTAAAATTATGCAATTACAATATTTTTTGTGAGTAAATTAGATAGATCAACAAAAATTGATGCAACAAGGAGAATGGAATAACTCAACTTTAAACGAGAAGACGTACTCATTTTCATTGCCATAAATATATTTTTGCAGCAACTTCTACTTGACAAGAAGTTCAATGATATTATGTCGCACAAACTACAACTTGATGCTCAAGCTGTGTAAAGTCTCAAACTGTTGGAGAAAAAAGATTTGATCAAAAACTCTTTTGAAAAGTCAAAACTAGATTTAATAAAATTTTAAAAAAACATATCTATCTTTTTATCTATACTACCTTAAAAGCATGAACTATCTAATTTATTATATTACCCCCCCTCCCCACCATAACTTAAAACACCAAATTTTTTCTATCTTCTATATTATATAATGTATTATATTATATTATATTCATTTATTTATTTATATTATATTATATTACATTATATTAAAACTAGATACATTTTCAAATTCAAGGGTTGTGATATTTCAAAAAAGTAATAATTTTTCCGATTAGTTGAGACATTTTCGAAGGGTTGTGACTTTTCTAAAGGGTTGCGACTTTTCCGAAGAGTTGTGACTTTTTCGACGGGTTGTAACTCTTCCAAAGAGTTATGACTTTTCTGATGAGTTTTTACCTTTTTGAAGGACTTTGACTTTTCTAAAGGGTTGTGACTTTTTTTGATAAGGCACAATAAGCATTTTTTTATACAATACCCTCTGTTGTCTATAAGAAGAGGGATTTCCTCACATTTTTAAAGTACAAATTTTTAAAGTTTTCTATTGTTCTACTTCTTTTTAAAACACCCAATTTAGTATATCTTCTATATTTTATATTATTTTATATTCATTTATTTATTATATTATATTAAAAGAAGACCTTTTCTCATTGAATGGTTAAGACTTTTCCAAAGAGTTGTGCCTTTTCAGTTGTGACTTTTCTGAATTTCCTTAGGGTTGTGACATTTTCAAAGAGTTATAACTTTTTTGATTAGTTGTGACCTTTTCGAAGGGTTGTGACTTTTATAAAGGGTTGCGACTCTTCCGAAGGGTTGTGACTTCCAAAAAGTTATGATTTTTCTTATGAGTTGTGACCTTTTTGAAGCGTTGTGACTTTTCTAAAGGGTTACAATTTTTTTTTGATAAGGCACAATAAACATATTTTCATACACTACCATCTGTTGGCTATAAAAAGAGGAGTTTTCTCACAATTTTAAACTACAATTTTTAAAAATTTTCTATTGTTCTTCTTCTTAAAACACCCAATTTTTATATATCTTCTATATTTTATATTATATTTATTTATTATATTATGTTAAAAGAAGACCTTTTCACATTGAATGGTTACGACTTTTCCAACGAGTTGTGACTTTTTTGATGAGTTGTGATCTTTCCAAAAGGTTCTGACTTTTCTGAAAAGTTGTGACTTTTATGATAAGATACAATAATCACATACTCATACTACTCTTTGTTAACTATAAATGAAGGACTTCCCTCAAATTTTTAAACTACAAATTTTTTATGTTTTCTATTCTTCTATTCTTCAAAACTGAAGTGTGATTTACAGACGTTGAGATTCTCAAAGTTTAGTGAAATTTGAACACTCAAAAAATTAATATAATACTCCAACTAAAAGTATCCAATTTAGTATATCTTCTATATTTTATATCAATATTTATTTATATGATATTATATTAAAAGTACGAACTCCAACAATACAATAATAACTAAGTAATGCACTATAAGGAAGGTAGGAGAAGGTATATTTAAGAGGTGTAACTAAGAGATTTTAAGAGTGACTTTTTTATTTTTACATATTACAATTAATTTTAAAATGAGAAAAAAAAATTTAATTTAATTGGAGGCCATGGAGAAGTGTCAAATCACTTTATCTATATCAAGCTTTATATTATAAAAGTTATAGGTGTTTTTCGGATGTTGATTTTACAACTTTGAGTAGTATTCATAAGAAAATTTACATCCACTATTCATATGAACTTATACTTTATCATTCCACGTATAACTGCTTATTTAATTTTTTTATTTAGTAATATGGACATTATTTTTAAAAAAGGTTTAGTACATGGTTTGATATTCACATGCAACGCATGTGTATCAAAAATAGTTATATTAAAAATGAGAAACCTCAAAGTTAAAAGTTGGATTACACTTTTACCCCTGCAATAAATTAAAATCATATAAAATATATTTAATTATTTAAATATTAAATTGTATCATTTTAATTACACAACTGTGCAATGACTTTTTAACTTCATAGAATTTATTCCTAATTAAATATCTAATTGAATAATAATATTTATCATGTATAATCTATATCTATATAATAATTATTATATTTAGCTTTAATTAATAGTTTAAAAAATCTCTACACATATTACTCAACTCCTCCTCTTTCCATAATTATAATTTATGTGGCTAAAGTATTGTCCTTTATGATGAATAAAGAAATTTAATATTTTAAAGGTGTGCAAAACTACAAAATCTCTTATCTTCTCCAGCTACATTTTTACAAGGTTGTTATCTTCAATTTATTTTAGATAAAAATAAATAAATCCTTCATTTATTTATTATTATTTTCCTTATTTGATTTAAATATTCACCTTCATAACTCATATCTAATTATCTATTCCATTGTTACTATTAATATTCATAACTCTCATCTTTTTCATATTCATAACGTCCAAATATTTTATTTTAAACATTAAGGTTATCCTTTTCATTCCATAGTTAAAGTATTGAAACACTTATATCGCTATTGTACTATTTGATTCATGCTTTAGTTTAACTCGATGAAGAAGGCTCTTGAGTTTTGGATTGTTATTGGAGAAAGCGTCCACAGGAAATCAAAAAATTATGTATTGACTCTATATTTCTTTTTTCATCAATATAGTTAGGATTAAAGAATGTGTATGTTGTATTTTTTTTCTTTTTGTATGTACGTGTTTTCTCTCTACTAGACTTCTTCAATTTAATATTTTGTGAATTTTTGATAGTCTTAAATCTGTATTTGACCTCAAATTAGTCATTTATGACTTTATTGGAAGTTTGTTAATTACTAACCAATATTAAAATTTTATTGTTGATTGCTTAAAAGGAATTAATTATAAATATTGAAATACACCCTTTAGTTGGTATTTCTTGTAATACTCTTAATGATTTATTTGTTATTGTTGCGTTTTATACTAATTACACACCTATTTCCCTAAAATTATAATTGTAAAAAAAATTTACATAGGGCACACGTGTAATGCACGTGTTCAGAAACTAGTATATATATAGGGGGTAGGGGTATTACGGGATCAATTGGAAATGATCAATCTCAAGTATCAATAACAAGGAGATAACACAAATTAGTTCTACCAAGGTTTGAAACGACTATGGGTGTGTGCATTGCGATGGGGTTTCAACAAAATAGGCAAAGATTAACCAAATCCAAATAGATTAAAACATGGATTGCGTTTTGTCTAGGATACACTCGATATTCTCTCAAACTATTAAACGTATATCCCTTGGATTCTCTCAAACCCCAAGACCATTACCAATGAAACACCAAACATTGCTTGAGATGATAGACTATCCCTACCTCATATGTTTAAAGGACAAACTAGTCGGATAAGACTATCTCTAGCTCTAATGGAATGACTAATTTCGTCAAGTCCTCACAAATAAAGTCATACTTTCTCAAGACCAACTCTATTTTACTTTCTCAAGACAAAATAGTGTTAGAGAGTTCAACCAATGTTTGCAACCACTAAATTTTAGATTAAAACTTCATGAGAACAATACATCCATCAATAACAACCAATTTTTGAACTAATTAATCAATACCCATTGAGTTTAACACCCACATCTTGAGCACACACCCATAGCTACATATTTATCTACCATAAATAAAGAAATAAAGATTATACTCATATATAAAAACTCAATTTCAAGCAAAAATTGATAGCCAAAGGTGAGATCAAAGCTTGGAAAGTTTCAAATATGGGTTTTCTTCCCTAGAAAGAAAGAGAGGTCTTAGCTACTTTCTATCACTACCAAAATAACCAGAAATAAACTAGAACTCTCTATTCTATTCCCTATTGGGAAGAAGATAATAGTACATAATTATGTAAATCCCTATTTTATCCTTAGAACCTTCCAAAGGATGCACTTTATTCTTTAAGTATATTTTTTTTCCCTTGAGCTCCCAGAGATGACTTGCACAGAACAGGCTAAACAGAGGTCAGGAATTGTTCTGCTCCAATCGTGACACCTGTTCATCCTTCATTTCTTAAGTTGCACCTGTGCTTGGATCGGTGAAATGTCAATCAAGAATTGTTCAACGCCAGTTGCTCGTCGGTGCTTGAAGCCATGTCTTGCCAATCAAGCCGATGTTTTCCAGTGAGATGCTAGTTGGCTTCTGCGGGTTGCCGGTTCCTTCACTACTGTGCTATAGTAATTTGAAGCTCCAAATCCTTCGAACTTTATTTTTTCAAAAAATGTCTACACATAAGAGAAATAGTGCCTAAAATCTCATTATTTAGCATTAAAACATAGCAATACATATGAATTTAATAAAGTTATTAAAATACAAACTCATCACTAACCTCTATAATAACTTCTCAAGGAAACACATTAAGCAAATCATATCTACAACGTAACATCATTATTCATAACATCATTATTCATAACATCATCAAGTTTTAAGTATATTACAAGTTCATATTCCATAATATCAATAAATAATCAATTGAACAATTTTCATGCTAAATCATACAGACTACACTTAATTCACTCACTAACAACATCAACTATGTCCGAAGACTAATCAACATGAAATACAACTCACGTTACATATTTACAACTAAGCAAAGTCTAACTCCAAATAAATCATAACCTACATCGCAACATTTATTCAATTCATTGATTTAAAAATTATTTTAGGATTAGTTGCTTCCGTTCTTAAGTATTACTCACATGATTATCAATACCTCCTTACATTATTTTTACCAACCGTCTACTTCAATTACTTAACACCTTATGACAATCCTTAGTTCTTACACTACTCTTGTTTTATCTAGTACATCACCATGATCAGTAAACAACCTTCCCATTATCATAATTATCATCCACCACAAAATCTAAAGCTCTACCACTGAATTCAATGCATATGTACCACTTCCCATTTCTTTTCAATTGGTTTTATCTCTTGATACCCTAGGTAATTTCCATCCTTCTCGTTCAATGTTACTATTCTAAGGTTTTCATATAATCAGTAGTACATAACACCCAAAACAATTCATCAGGAACAACGTAGATTAGTTTTAAGGTCAATACCCGAATTCCCACGCCCGTTGGCCTAAATATATCATCCCTAATGAATCACATGATGTAGAAAATTTCACTAACCAAGTCTAAAGGATAGTAAACCATAAATTACCTCAAAGATTATTTGTTGTCTATATTCTATGGAAATCCGCTTCCATATTTGTGACTCAGTGGCTCGGTGAAGAATTCCAGATAAAGACTTTGGGTAGACATGCAAGGAGTATTCTTCCCTTGGCCCTCTTCTCCTGAGCTCTTTTCTCTCAAAAATAAACCATAGAATGTTCTTACAAGTAGTACCAATCAAATAGAAAAAAAACTCCAAATGTCCCACAAGGATGTAAAATAAATATCCGTCTCATCGAGTCTTCTTTATAGCGAGACCCTTTCGCTATAGCAAAGGGATGTTTTCTGGTCAAGTTACCTTGGTTGTCAATGGAAAAAATTCAAGGAGTTCCAAAAATTTTAAAATACTCAATTTTTCTACGCCTTTTTAAGTAATGACATACCGGGTCATGACAATGTCTTCAAAGCAATCTACATCGAGAAAATGTATTATTCTTCTAAGAATCACTGATCTAAACGTATCAAGTTAAACATGAACTAAACACCCCCGCCAAGGAACCACTTCTAATAAAAGATGAGGGGAATGATAAGCCTAAAAATAAAATTAAAATTTATAAATACTCACTACATATACAATGACAAAGAAGCCACTACCAAGTACAAACATTACTATGTCCTCATGCAATCAAATAAACCAATAATGTTAAAGGTGTGTAGAATGCTCCCTGAGTCTTACCTCAAGAGCTCTACTCTCTCTCTCTCAATCATGGTTCTCCTCCGCAGACTAGTAAATAGGGGCAATAATCGAATTACGGGGATTAGAGGACAGTTATGATTCATTGGGCTATAGAATTTTTCTGATGTATTTCATGAGTTTCCATTGGTGGGTGAAGGGTTTATCCCACTTGTTGTATTTTCTCCTCCTTTGTATGGGTGTCATTTCATGACTACTGGCTAATGTAGTTTAAGCTATTTTTAGCTTCTTCAGGTTATCCCTCTGGTTTTTTTAATCCCTATATTCTATAGTTCTTTCATAGTCATACATGTAATTGATCCTCAGATGTCTGTCCGGGTCCATGTGGAAGGCTTGCGACAAAGTTATGGATTTCAGTATTAAGAATAGCAAATGGACCTCCTAAAGCTATAGATAGTTGACTTCAAGTTTTAGTCTAGGAGGATGACCCTACCTTCCTTTTCTTGCTTATGAAAGAAACCTTTCCCCTTTTTTCTTCGGTGGATAAATAGGGACTTCCATATCTATCCATGCATCAATATATTGTTCGTCAACCTCATCAAGCTGTCATATATCACTAATAATAGAAGGGAACAACAAAGGCAAACTATATGCACCTTACTTAAAATGTAAAACCCTTCTTTTGATGCGCTCTCTAGACCTAACCCTACTATTGCTTCCCTAAACCACGTAGAATCTGACATCCATGGCCGCCATGGCCATGAGCCAGCCTCTAGTAGAGGCAGGTCAGTCATCACAAAGTATGTCTACTACATATGCTAACATCATTTAACCAACACTAGTAGAAATGCAGCTAGTGTTGTTGAATCCTATTACGTATTTGCACGGAGAGCCTAGAGTAATCTAGGATCAAACTGAAGTGGAGCAGATCATTATCAATGAGAATCTTCAATATGTTGTGAATAGGAAGTTCTCAAATGGCATGCTGAATATCCATGATTTGAGGAGATTAATACCAAAACAATGTGAACTGAAGGGGGAATGTAACATATGCCTATTAACAAACAGATATGTCCTTATCAGGGTTACTATTTTTGAGGACTATGTCAGTTTGCTATAAAAGCTGACCTTTTACATTACTCAAAAATTTTGTCATACCCAATGAGGACATTGAAGTGGGATCCATTTTTTTATTCAGAGGGGGATACTTTCACGACAATTGAATGGGTTTCGTTTCCATCACTACCGCTAGACTTTTTTTTGTAAAGAAACAATCTTTTCATTGGCTGCACTGGTGGGGAAACCATTACAAGTGGATCTTGCAACTAGAAACCATACAAGACCTAGTTGTGCCATAGTATAGGAGGAGGTGGATCATCTAACGGAATTCCTTAAGAAAATCAACATAAGAATGAAGAGAACAAACGGGGAGGTCATAGAAAAATGGGTCAAATTAAAATATGACTAAGTGTCCAAGTATTGTAAAACATGTATTATTCAGGAGCATGATGATCATCAATGTTATGTGGAACACCCAGAATTGCACCCGGAAAAATAAAAGGACATACATACAATAGTAGAGGGAGGAAATGAAATGAAGAGAGGGACGAAGGAGGAGAACGATAGAAGGAAACATGGAATGGAAAAAAGTGAAATCACAAAATTGAAGGATACATCTAGGAAGGAGGGAACTAATGAAAATGACAACAAGGGGGATGTCACAAACATAAATGATGGTTTCCAGGAAAAGAAGTAGAATAAATGTGGTGCAGGCAAGAAGAAGATAAATCATGTGGGGAATAAAGTGGGAGTAATTACCAAAAAAACATGTTCGAAACACTAGTAAACAACAATGGGGATAAGGACGAGATAGACTTAGCACAGGATGAAACTAGAGGAGAAACAAGTGAGAAGATCAATACAAAACAATGGGCGGAAGGAGCTTTCTCTAAACATACCAATCCAACACCAATGGCTAATGATAGTAATAGGAGGTCAAAGGGGATAGAGAAGATAAGAAAAATGCAAATAGGAGAAGGACAAGAGACCAAACTGGGACAACCGGTGGAAGGAAACATGAATAATCAAAGTAGGGAATTGGGGCAGAAATAAGATGAAAGTGAGCTGGAGAACTTGAGCTACCAAATGTTGTAGTTAGTAATAAAAGAGTCACCATTACGGGAGTCTCCAGTCCTAATGGAGCTTACTAATAAGCAGACACAAGAAAAAAAGGATACAGAGAAAGATGAGGGGTTATAGGAAAATATTCATAAATAAGTCAGACATGGGATTTATCACCAAAGCACTAGGATAGTCTGTAAAGTTGAACTAAGAAAGGCAAAGAAATAATATCATAGCAGGTCAAAAGAAGGAGCAAAAAGGAAAGGATATTAACAAATGATCAATGATTGACAAACTAATATTGTGGAATGTAAGGTCATTCAATGCTCATATGTCGTATGAGATATTGATGGACCTAATTAAGAGACAACATTACAAATGCATAACTATCATGGAACCGGTGCTTGAGGCCATGTGTTGCAAGTAAAGCCGATGTTTAGCTGGTGAGATGCCAATTGGCTGCTGTGGATTGCCAGTTCCTTTGCCAGTGTGTTTCAGTAATTTTAAACTCAAAATCCTTCTAAATTTTTTTTTCCAAGAAATGTCTACACATAAGAGAACTAGGGCCTAAAATACCTTTAATTAGCATTAAAACATAGCAATACTTCAATCACACGATGTAGAAAATGTCACTTTGCAACCACACACCCATAGGCCTAAATATATCATCCCTAATCAATCAAGCGATGTAGAAAATGTTTCTAACCAAGTCTAAAGAAATGTACCCATAGATTACCTCAAAGATGATCTGTTGTCCATATTATATGGAGCTCCGCTTACATTTTTTGTAACTCGGTGGCTGGGTGATGAATTCCAGATAGAATAAGGGTACACTTGCAAGGAGTATTATTTCCTCCCCATTCTCTTGAGCTCTTTTCTCCCCCAAAATAACCCCAAGAATGTTCTTACAAGAAGTAGCATGGAAATAGAATTAAAAAAACCCCAATGTTCCGCAAGGAAATAAAATAAACATCCGTCTCATCGGGTTTTCTTTATAGCGAGACCCTTTGGCTATATAAAATGACAGTTGACTTGTTAATTTAACTTGGCCATCATTGGAAAAAATTCAAGGAGTTCCAAAAATTAAAAAATACTCAATTTTTCTATGCTTTTTTAAGTAACGACAGATCGGGTCATTATAATGTTTCCGTAGCAATCTACATCTAGAAAATTTATGATTCTTCTAAGACTCACTAACCTAAATGTATCAAGTTAAACATGAACTTAAAACCCCTGCAAAAGAGTCATTTCTAATAAGAGATGAGGGGAATGATAAGCCTAAAAATAAAATAAAAATATTATAAATACTCACGACATATACAACGACAAAAAAGCCACCACCAAGTATGTCCAAGCAACAAAAAGAGGGAAATGAAGTTAATTTTATTTTCAAAAGAAGGCAAGGCAAAAAATCCATGTCGCCCAAACTGCCTACGGGTTCACTAAAACGAACAAACGATTCTAGTCTTGTGCCTCAAAGATTGGCAAAGCATAAGCTAAGTCCGCGTCTCGCTGATGTGGTTGGGCAAAGCAAGAGCCTGCCGCCAAACTTATCAGTCGCTTGAATAAAAACAAAAAGCATAAGGCAAGCTTGGCGAAGTGTAAGAACACAGAACAATTTGGGACGTGCAAAATGGTTTGGCGAGCCCGATCAAAATTTCAAAAGTAGCCTCGGTGAAAAATTTGTAATATTTTTTGGCTCAAATTTCCCTCAGTTGTATAGAGGGAATTGGACATTCAAACAATACTTTTTCATCATTTTAAATATTATCTTCACTTATAAAGTCATCTTACATGTTGATTAATTTTTATAAACGGTTGTTAATCAATGAATTGAATAAATGTTGCGGTGTAGGTTATGATTTACTTGGAGTAAGACTTAGTTATAAATATGTAATGTGAGTTGTATTTTATGTTGTTTGATATTTGATTCTGTTAGTGATTGAATTAAGTGTTCTTTGTATGATTTAGCATGCAAATGATTGAATTGATTATTTAGTGATATTATGGAATATGAACTTGTAATAAGCTTACAACTTGATGATGTTATAAATAATGATTTCTGGATACAATTTTCTTAATGTGTTGCCTTGAGAGGTAATTAAAGAGGTTAGTGATGAGTTTGTATTTTAATAACTTATTAAACTCATATTCACGAAGTATTGCTATATTTTACTGCGAATTGAGGAGATTTTAGGCCTAAGTTCTTTTATGTGCGGACATTTCTTTGAAAAATAAAGTTTGAAGGATTTGGAGCTTAAAATTACTGAAGCACACCAATGAATGAACCGGCAACCAGAAGAAGCCAATTGGTGTCTCACCGGCTAAACATCAGCTGAATTGGCGAGACATGACCTCAAGGACTAGCGAGCAACTGGCGTTAAACAATTCTTGATTGGTGTTTCACTGATCCAAGCATAGGGGCAACTTTACAATTGAAGGATTAACTGGTGTTGCAATTGGTGCTAAACGATTCCTGACCTCTGTTTTGCATTAAACACCATACATCCACATGACATGTTATTTCAGATTTTGATATCCTCAACTTCCCATATTTTTACTACTTCTTCACTCTCATAACTTTCATAGTGATTATAAAGAATTATTGACAAACCCGCTATGATTTAAATTAACTCTCACGTGTAAGCCCCATGAAAACTTACGGACTGGCTATATTTGATGAATAATAAATTCTATTTGTCGCATTAAACCCTTTATAGATGGATTTATGGATGTGATTTTTATTTTGTCTCCACTATAGCCGCCCGCTCCCAAAAGGACTTTATTGGTGTTTAGATGTTGTTAGATGGGACATCCTTTCCTTAAATTGGCATGATATTGTACTTGTCAAACTCATCATCACAACTTGCCACTTGGTTAGGATTAGTGGGGGGGGGTAAAATAATTTTAATAGTAACCCGAATGTCCACCTTGACCACCACATAAATAGCGGTTACACCAAAGATATCGTGGAGTTAGTGTATACCTCTCCCTTCCAAGAATATTTGCACAATCATTCTAATAATGGGCTCCTCATAGTATGGACATGGGTCATAAATCTATGGGTTGAAACCCTCAAACTTGTTTCTATTGCATATTGTTATTCAATCCACATAAAATAAAACCAACTACAATAAAATATATGTATGCACAAATATTCACAAATCTGGACTAAAACAAATTAGTTTACTTTCTAACTAGCCCAAATAAGCCAATTGTTCTCTATCCCAGTCATGCCACGGCCAAAACTAAGGCGCTCAATGGGAGGCAACCCATCTTTATAACACAATTTGTGTTTTCGTATTTTGCGGGGGAAAATGGTATGCATCAAGATTGAATAAATTAAAGTAGGTAAAAAAGCCATCGTAAGGTAAGTACAGAAAAATATAATAATGAAATTTAAAAATTAACCCAACTCCGCGTTGGCTCTATTGCACAAAGCTGGGATTTAACAATGGACAAAAACATCAAAAAGGGACCGTGTCCAAGCCATGCCACAGGCCTAGATATAAAGTTTTCATTTTGTTATGAATTTATCTCGCAATCAATAGAACAGTCACTAGAGCAATTGTTGGGAATTTAACTCGAAATTCAATAGAACAATAACTGAACCACAATAAATATTTTTTGAACGATTTTCTATTATCTGAAAACTGAAACTAAATTGTAGAATTGATACAGAACAAACTAAACATAGAATAGATGAAGCTCCTTAATCCAGATCTAAAAATTAGAAGATGAAGAAAGGATTAGAAATGAGTTGAAGAGAAGAGAGAAAAGGCAAGGAAGCAGTTGAGAATAGTAAGGATACCAATTTTTTCACGTCTCCACTCTTTCCTTCAACGTGTATTTCATAACTTCTCAATTCATCTCAGACGTTGAGCTTAATTTACCTACTTTTAATCCAGGCCCTTTATTATTGTCAATTCACTCCTTCCGCATCTCCTATATTAACTAATACTCCTTCCGCTACTAAATTCTATTAAAAGTTAGCTGAAGTTGTTACACCTTGCCCCTTGAAAAACATCGTTTACCTCAAGGATGTGTATTGAAGTGTTGAAACTTGGCGTTCTAAAATGTATAATCCTCCGATGTTGCTTCTTCAGGTAGGAGATTTGACCATTGAACCAAGACCTTTACCCCTGCCACACTACCTGTACGAACCATTTGCGTTTGCAAAAATTTGAGAGGCTTAACAAGAAACTGGCCATCTTAACTGGTAGTAGGTAAGGTGGACTGCACCACCACTCTATTGCCAATTTTCTTGTTGAGGACTGAGACGTGAAAAACAGGATGTACCTTGGACTCGATTGGAAGAGATAGTTTCTAGGCTACCAGTCCCACCCTCTCAATGACAGCAAAAGGACCATAGTACTTGGGACTAAACTTGAGGTTCCTTCGCAACGGTAATAAAGTCTGCCTATAGGGTTGGAGTTTGAGGAACACTAAATCACCCACCTGGAATTCTCTTTCCGTTCTTCTCTGATCTGCATACATTTTCATTCAATCTTGAGCTTTCAACAAATTGTCCAGGAGGAGCTATTGAAGTTGTTGCCTCTTCATGATAAAATCTTTCACTGTAGGAACTGTGGTGTCTAGTATAGGACCAATAGCTAAATGAGGAGGTGTATATCAATATATTGCTTCAAAAGGAGTGCATTGAATACAAGTGTGAAAGTTTGTGTAGTACCACCATTCAGAAAGGGGCAACCACTGCCTCCACTGAGTTGGTCTATGAGAGGTCATGCACCTGAGGTAGTTTTCTATAAACTTATTAAATCTTTCAGTCTGGCCATCACTTTGAGGGTGATAGGCAGTGCTGTAGTGCAACTGAGTTCCCAGTAATCTAAACAAATTCTGCCAGAAACTGCTCAAAAATATACTGTCCCTGTTCGACACAATGGACTCAGGCAACCCATGGAGCGTATGTACATGCTTAAAGAATTTGGTTGCTACTGTGTTTGTTGTATAAGGATGGGATAACGTCATAAAGTGAGCGAATTTGGTCCTTCTGTCCACCATCACTAGAATAACTTCTTTGCCTCTAGACTTAGGCAATCCTTCTATAAAATCCATGCTTACGTGCCTCCATGCTTGATCAGGGATGGGAAGGGACTATAATAACCCTGGATAAGGCACATTCTCTTCTTTTTTCCTTTGACACACATCACATGCCTCCACATGTTTTATTACCATTTGCCTCGTTCCATGCCTATAAAACACCTATGCTAACCTTTTGTTGGTACCCAATTGTCTAGAATGACCACCAACGGGTGAGTCATGAAAGGTAGTGATCAATTGGTGCCTTAAACCACCAGTACTACCAACATAAACCTTTCCCTTTATTCTTAGAATACCAAAAGAATAATGGAATAGATGAGGAACTAGGTGAGCCATAGATAACTCCGATACTAGTGCAGTTACTTCAAGATCATCTTCATAGCTTTCATGAATTTCCTGCACCCAAGTAGGCACCATAGCACTAATATATGACACACCTACTAAGGCATTGAGCATGTTACCTTCCTTATCCTCAAACTGCCTAGACAATGCATCTGCCACTTTGTTCTCAACACCCTTTTTGTACTGCACCTCATAGTCTAGACCCATTACTTAGGTTTCATATCACCGGCCCCAACTTATTTGGAATTGAACCATACTTATTGTTATGGTTATAGTATGCAATTACAAAGAATTAATGCAAGATCAACTAAGCAGTAGGTTGCATCTGAATGGAACTGTTCACAACTGGATATTCTAAACTAAAATTCTCATAGCATAATTTTGTGAGCACTTGAACTCACAAATATCTACAAAAAATAAAGACGACCTTACTATCCTAACAAACAAAAGGAAAAAGGCATGTTGCTTAACATATTTTTTAAAAAGATAGTCTGTCGGGTTTTGTCCAAGTTTACAGTTCACAAATTTAATTGAAAGAAGCCAAAAGAAAGAGTTATCACTACAGCAAAAATAATATTTAACGGCAATAAATAGCTGAATTGTCGTTAAATATGTGTTTTCAGAGGCAATTAGTACTCTCTATAAATGTCCCTAAAGTCTATAGAGACATTGAATCTAATGACAATTAATTAATGTCGGTAATGGCTCTAGCACTCTTCATTAATGCTCATATTTATTGCCAATAAAAATTATTTTTGTTATAGTGCATTTTGGGCATCTGTTAGTTTCAAGAAAACTTGATTTCTTATTATACGCAAAAAGAAGAGAGGAAGAAATATGACAAATTACTCAACTTGTGATAAAAGAAGAGGACTATTTGTCTCTATACTAATATTCTAGGAAGAGTGCAATTGCATATAAAATGTTTGTATCTAAGATAAAACGATTAAAATAATATACTAACTGTGGGAAGCAAGAGACCAATCTGTTCGATTCTTTTAACAACCTTCACCATTGGTTCCGTATTAGTTATTACATATTTGTTGTTGTCTGCTATAAAATATAGCACATCTCACAAGTAAATTTTCCAAAAAGTGTATGAAGAAACCTGTAGAAAGGGACAAAAGAGAAGATCAAATTTCAATCATCTTTACAAGAATTTTTAACAGAGTTAAAAAAAAGTCACCAAAATAGCAAAAAGAAATTGCAATAGATACATGAATCACTGTGACTTACAGTAAAAGATTAAGCTTCATGAAATAGGAGAAAGAAAACTTTGAGGAATGAAACACACTTCATAAAAAGCTTAAGTAATATATTTGAATTCAACTCCCATATAGCGGAAAAATACCTACAAATAATAGTGGTAGAAATAGAAGTTTTGTTTACTGAAGAACCAAATGTAATGAATTCAACCAATCCAGCAGCGTTGTGAGTTGTGGACTGAGAGGTGCAAGAGTAGTAATGTCTCATTGCAATTGAAATCAATTTTATTTGTTTATTCTTTCTTCTTTTGGTGCCTTGGAATTACATGTTGATTTTAAAAGGTGAAAATGAAAAATGAAGAGTTGTGACTTTTGTAAAATTGCGACTTTTATGAAAAGTTGCGACTTTTATGAAAAGTTGCGACTTTTATGAAAAGTTGCGACTTTTATGAAAAGTTGTGGCTTTTATCAAAAGTTGTGGTTTTTGTGAAAAGTTGTGATTTTTATGAACTGATCTGACTTTTCTAAAGAGTTGTGACTTTTTCGTAAGGTTGTGACTTTAAAGAAGGGTTAAATAAGAATCCTGATCTGTGAGGGCGCCATAAAGGCGGGTCGGCAATTGTAAATAGGTACAACATTTATGAAGAGCGGCAAGAGTGGTAAAACAATGAATGGGAGAAGCTGTTATTGAAGGGTGAAGCGGCGTTCCTATTGCAGAGGCAAAAGGCAGTTTTGCAAATATATAAATAAAAAGAGATTCCTTACTTGTTGTGGCGCTATGTCATCGGATTGAGGATACTTTATATATATATATATATATATATATGATTACTACCCACAATAGGGCCTCTTATTTCAAAAATCTTCAAACTCCCTTCACACTTTGGAAGGAACAATTTTTTAGGATGAACAATTTTTCACACTTTTGCGTTTTTAGGAGTAAAAGGAAAATTTTGGTTGCAATTACAGTACCTTAAAGTTTCTGAGATGCTCTCAATTGCGACATTAGAGACATAAAAAATTTCACTACGTCATCTTTTTTTTTTCTATAAAAACAGTTAACTTCTTTTTATGTTATTTCTTAAATCTAATGTAGAAAGAAAAACAAAACCTATTTTAGAGATTGATGAATTGCCTCCCAACAGTCTCTCGATTTAATATTATGGCATGACACAAATCACACTATCATTTTTTCTCCACTTGGATGATATGACTTGAGCACCTAATTGGGATTCAACTTATGTTCATGAGTTTTTGAAGGCGATATGTTGATGAGCAGCCTAGACATTGTTCATTTTACCTAGTAGTTCATGAAATTTGAATGCGGGATATCATTTTGTGTGTTTGAGTTCTAAACTTGTAGAATGTAGAGATCTTGCCTTTTTTCCCTTTGCACTGTCACCCAGATTCATGTGGATCAATTTGCCTATCACCACACCAATCTAATGTAGAAAAATACTTTAAATGGGACACCATACTTCCACATGGCAAGTTATTTCGGATTTTGACTTCCTTAACTTCACATATTTTTACTACTTCATCACTTTCACAACCTTCATTGTGATTATTAGGAAGCATTGAGAAACCCGCTATGATTTCAACTTAACTCTGACATGTAAGCCCCATGACAACTTAGGGATTTGCTATGTTTGAGGAATAATTCATTCTTTTTGTTTCCTTAAACCTTTCCAAGATGGATTGATGCATGTGATTTTTCTTTTGTCTCCACTATAGTCGCCCGCTCCAAAAAGGACTGGATTGGTGTTTAGATGTTGTAGATCGGATATCCTTTCCTTAAATTGTTATGTTGTTATACTTGTCAAACTCAGAATCACAACTTGCAACTTGGTTAGGGTTAGTAGGAGAGGGGTAAAATAGATTTAGTAATAATCCAAATGTTGCATACAAAAGAGTTAACTTTAGTAAACATTAAGAGATTCTGATGTCAGATGAGTATTCTGTCTGTTCCATCATCTCCGAACGGGCAATTTTTGTCTAGTTAGTGTGATGGTTGGTTTGGGTTTCAAGGTTGTCATTTTGAGTTTGTGCCATTAGTTGTTTTAACTTTTGAGTTTTTGCCAAAGTTTGATTTTGGTCAACATTCTTTGTAAATGCACTCGGATGGAAATATTGTCAGTACAGTTAGCTTCGAAATACTAAGTTTGTTCTAGAATGACATTTGGTTTGGTTCCTGAGGTGATCGGGATGAGTTTGTGACCTTTGATGTTTTATTTGATCCTTCTTTGTAAGTGTTGACTTTGGTCAATATTTTGATGAGACCACTTCAGTTGGTTGTTTTATCGATTCCATTGAGTCGGTAATTTCATCTTTGATTGGGTAGTATAGTTTATTTGCATCGAGGAGGTTACGAACGAATTCTGAACCCCCATTGAAGGATTTTTGCATTCTTCTTCGTATTCACAGGACTTTGGCTGCATTCGTGAAGAGCATCTCCGTGGCCTCTATGTTCACGTGGGCTCACCGCGATCGCGGAGGGTTTCCTCTCTTGCCTTAATAAAGGGTTATGTCTCTAGACCTTCACGTTTGCGGGCCTCCTGCCTTATTCATGAGGGTTCAGCTTGACTGACCTCCATTTTCGTGAAGGCCAATCAATTAGCACTTTTGTCTTTTAAAAGACTCATTTTTTCAGCGTGCAAGTTAATTCTAGACTTGATCTTTTGGCGAATTTGGGAGTTATTCTTGTTAGAATTGACTGATTCTTGTTTGAGTGCACCGAGGAACTTTGTGGGATCATTTTTGGGTCGTTGAATCATCCGTCTTCCCTTTTATTCTCCGTGAGTTCTCTCTTATTTCACAACTGTTGATCCTTTTTGAGCT